>JABEVN020000046.1:0-147500 GCA_013146195.2 Codonopsis lanceolata
AGTTGGGGAGCAGATCCTCATCCTCATCATCGCTTGGCCTCGCCTCTCAAAATAGCATTCATTTGATCAATTACATTGTTGGCCAACTGAGCCGGAGGAATCCATTCCTGGCCACCGCCTCCCTATCATTATTTGCAATGATCCCCGCTCATCCACTCGTATAGGATCAAAGCATGGCTACTCCGAGCCGCAAAGACACCAGCGGCCGCCCCATCCGCCATCATCTCAAGTATCCAAGCAGGCCGCCGCCGCCAACATGCGCAAAACGTGGTTGCATCCGGGAGTAGTAATGAACCGCTTTTGCATCCACGAGCTGGTCAAGCCTCTACGATCCGCTAAAAATTCTTCAATGGCCGCAGCTTGCGCCTCGCGACCTCACTGCCTCGCTAAGCTTCTTTCGCTTACAAAGAATCGCATCCTCAAATTTCTTCCTCTCCTCGCTCAAGGTTTTCTGAGCAGCCACCTCCCCATTTTGAGCAAATTCCACTGGGCTTTCAGCGGATAACCTCCTCGAGCTTGACAGCTCGACAATGCAAGAACCTTTAGTCGACTTCTTTGTCCTTAGCCAACAAGTCCTCTTTCAGGAACGAGCAGCAGCTTCATCGGACTTCGCTTTCTCGCTCAAAAAGCGCCTCCAGCCTTGTCTTTATACTCATCCGCACGCCAGTAAGAGTGACCTTGAGGCGAACCGCAAAACAAAAGTTTACATGAGCAAAATATAAGTTACCAACAACAATGCGTCCTTCCATCAAATAACAGACATGATTTACCTCGCTTGATTAGCAAACCTGACTTTCACCGAGCGCAATATTCGGCGTCCTCGCTGCATCTCCGCGACAACATCGGGATGGACAACCCTTTTCAGATTCCACGCAAACGCGCATCGTCCCCCGGTCACGAATGTTAATTCCGCCAAGAGGGGGGACGGCAGCGAGCTCGTTCACAAGGGCCCTAACCCCATCTCGAGATACGGGCGCCACAAAATTGGCTCTCAGCCAACTAGGGGAAGCTCCCAGGATGGCTCTTCGCGACGAGGGGAGGAGGAAGCCCCGTGGCCGGAAGCGTGGGAAGGACAGAAGAGGGTGCGGGATCAGCCCCTGCTTGAATTGTTTCTTGGGGTTCACTACCCCCTGTTCGTGGTCGGGTGCTCCGGCCTCCTGCTCGGGAATCGGGCACAATTGGTCTCTTTCGAGAAGAGTGCTCGGTGGTCGGCGCCGTCCTCGAGGGAGACCTCGGTTCAGTTGAGGAACCAGGAGCACGAGATGATTTTTTGCTCCTTTCAGAAAAGGGGCCTTAGGTAGAGATTCGAGGCGGGCGCTCGCGCGATCAGCTCACCATGGCGAGCAACAGACCTCGCCTTGAACTCGATCTTCCTTTGCCTCAGTATGTCTTTCACCACTGTCAACACAAAGAGAAAGCTGGTTAGACACCATCGAGATATTTTACATAAGATTCATAATCAACAATAAAGAATAAATACCGGCATCTTCAAAGTCAAGTCGGGGTGTACAATCCCCCCCCAGGCCGCATAACTCGCACTCACTGGGGAACTTGTGACCATGACAAGTCCCCCAAAAAGGATGGGCTGGATCAGGCGTTATGACAATCAAAGGATCCACACCCTCCACGGTACCGGATACATTCGACGCAAAACCGTGACATCTTGCACGATTGACTTCCGATCCAACCAACCATCAGCTGACCCCGCTCGGTCACTCCTAGAGCTCCTCGCAACATAGCCATACACCTATCCTCCCCTGCAAAAGTGGCGTATCGATCGTAACTTGGAGGTTTCATCACGTAAGGGAGGGGAGCAAAGGCCACCCAACTCGGGATTCCACAACAATAATCCGTTTATCCCACTTGTCAACCTTGTGGGGAAATTCAGTAAACAACTTCAATGCTCCGGCTTTTGATCGGCCAATAATCCTACCCGATTTCTTGTCCTTAGTAAATTGAAAAGCTTTCGAGTATGGTCATCTCTCGTTCAAACCCAACTAGCCAGTGTCGCACTAAAGCGTCGAGAATCAAGATCGTAGTGAGTTGGAGATCACACGGAACGGCATTGGCCTCCCTTAAGAACTCGACAATAAAGGGATCTAGTGGAAAACGCATTCCGACGCGAAAGAAATCATAGAAAAAGACCATTCTTTTGGTCTTGCTCCTCATCTGAGCAGGAGTCATCTCGGATTCGTAAGGGACACCTCGATAATCATCCCGTGAAATCCCAATTGAGTCGAACCAATTCCCCACCTCTACAACCGAGTCCATAGACTCCCAAGTGAGCAAGCGAGCTCAAATTAAAGTAATCCTCATGCGAGGTCCCTACCCGCCGAGGCTCCGACTCACCCACTTCCTCGTCCGGGCATCTCACTCGAGCTCGCCTCGTCCACCTCGGCCCCGGCCTGGGGTGGTCACATCATTCACAACCCTTTCAAGGAAAGCGTGACTACTTGCTTCGGGTATTCCTCCTCTCTCGAAATCAACACGCCGACCCCCGCTCTCTCGAGAATCTACAGTGAATGATGCTCCCGAGCACCATGGTCATAATCATAAGCTTCTTGCTCATGATCGAACTGCGTCATCAAAAAGTCGAAGAGGGAAGACATCCTACAACAGATCGAGCAATATCCGGATTAATCCCCTAAAACTTATGATTCTTCGAAGATTTTTCCTTGATCTCCCTGCAAACTACCCGAGCCTAAACTGAAAGTCCTATGAATCTACCCAGAAGGTCATGAACATAAAAACCTAAAAATACCAAAAAACTCTAAAAAGAACTTACACGTAAATAGAAAAGGATGAGGAAGGTGAAAACTTACTTGTGCGCTGAATGGGGATCGCTTTGCTGAAATATTGCAATAATCCGTAATTGCTAGAGACAAATCGCTTATCAACTCAAAGCGATACCACGTAAGAAAGCAATAAGAAAAACAAGATGCGAGAGTTCGAAAGTCTAAAAGGCAAGAAAAAGAAACCTGTTAGGTTTTCACCCCTTTTATAGGCGTGATTTTGGGAAAAAGGCGCCCAAATCACGCGCCCACGAATTCAAACCAAGGCGGCCGCTAGCACCCGATCAAGCCCGCCATCAATGCTCGCCTCGAAAACACGCAGCCAGCCTGCCACTTCAAAAGTCTTTTCGCTTCCTGCAACCGCCTCTTCGAATACACTAACCGCCAACACAATAAAATCGCATAGTGTATCGCCCCGCACCGAGCATAAATACTCGCCGAACAGAAGGGGCCACCGATGAGCTCGGCCCAAAACCGATGAGCTCGGCCCAAATTTCGTCACGAGCCAGCACAAGCTCCAAAGACGTGATAGTCACGTGTATGACGAGACCAGAAAGAAACTACCCGAGCAGATAGCCACGAGATGATCATCACACAACTATACCGAACAGAATTTCTCTATCACTCAATGAAAGCAGGAACAAGGTCGCTCGATTGAGCTCGATATTAATCTCGAGATATCCTCGCCAATTCCGAGATTTTGGCCTTGATTCTTCTTGCGCGGTCAACCCGCATTTATGGTATTACAGCCCTAAAATATCTCCGTGATCACGCCTAACCCGGTCTTACTCCCGTAAAGGCTATATATACTTCTTGAAATCTCATTTGAAAGGTACGCACTATTCAAATATACCGAAACCCCGCTCATTTTGCTTTCAACTAAAAGTTTAATACTTACTCTCACACCCGAGGGTTTCGCGAGGCCCCGCCTTGCATTCCATCTAAGGTGTTTTCTTCTTTGACAGATTTTCGAATTCTCACATTCAATTAAGCCCGATATCCTATAAACCGCAAGGACCTACCCAAGACCAGACATTGTGTAGCATCATATATATATATATATATATATATATATATATATATATAGAGAGAGAGAGAGAGAGAGAGAGAGAGATGTGAGGTCATTATTAAAATTGGGAGAAAAAGGAATGGAGATCTGTTGCTTTTTCTAAAATGTTTTGAAACATACCCCATTGGTGTGGCACACCCGCGGATGTGGTGTGTTACGATTAGGTCCGACAAATATAATTCAAAATCCGTTAACCCAATCAATATTACTTGAAAATTATCTGATTTAACTTAATCCGTTAATATTTTTTGGTCGAAACAGATAATCTTTCTCAACTCAAAAAAATTAATAGATCGGGTCGGGTTATAGCGAGTCGAATATATTACATATTTTGACCCGATAATTTTTAATTTATAGATGTATGAATTTTTAGGGAAATTTGGACTAAAACGGGTCAACTCATTAAAACATGTTAATCATCTAAACCCGACTCACTTCTATATGTTTGATTTTAGGGTTTTAGTGGGTTATAACATGTTTTGACCTGTTACACATCTCAACACGTCCAATTGTCGAGCTTAGTCACGATCAATAGACAAGTTTATCAAGTGAATCTACTTGTAAAACTGTTAAAATAATAGTGTATCGCTATTGATTGTGACGTACCAAATAAATAAATATAGGAAACTAATTACATTAATAAAATCTCTCACCTCCAGTCTAGAGAGTAGGGACTAATAGTAAGAAATAAGAAAACATGATAGATTTTGTTTTCATATTAATTGGGAATGGGGCAAAGTTGTTGAAGCTGTGATTAAGAGATCGCAAGAAACGGTTGGGCGACCAGCACAATTATGTTTCCGTATGGAAGAAAATTGCATACTAATAAAAATGAGGTTTGAAAAGTTAGGTACAGTTGATGAGCTAACAAATAAATAAATGTGGATTACCTTTAGTCGGCCAATCAATTTAATGCAGTAGATAAATTGTGAGAAAAGGAAAAAAGAAATTGTCCCAACTACCCGTTGGTCTATCTATTTTATTGAATAATAATTTATCTGACACATAATCATAATTCTTAGAAGGAGTATTTCTTAGAGCATCTACGATGTGTAAAATTCTTACATAACTTTTTAGTTGGGTCTCCCTATAATCTATACACTTTTTTTTTCTTCTCTACTTAAAAATATATCTTTCCATTATATATTATTCTTAGCATATTCTTAACTGGGTCCCACTGCCACCTCATTAACTTTACACTTCATTCTTATTTTTATATTTCTCATCAAATAAATTTATTTCACGTTACTTAATATATTTCATATTTAAATATTTCGTATAAATAATTAATTTATAAACTAAGACATAAATTAATTTTAGAATAATAATTACATTATTGTTTTTAAATTTTATAATTTATAATTTAGTTAATAAATTATCTATAAAACACATATTATACATAACTCGTACAATAACATAAATAGAAAATTACATAAAAACGTTAAAATTGAAAATAATACATAAAATGATAAAATTACATAAAACATAAATACTTAAAAATTACGTCAAAACAATTCAATAATTATAATGACATAAAAGCGTCAAGAATTAAACTCTATCACTAGTTGTTACCGTAACGACGCTATATATGCTCAACCAAGTTGGATCGAAGAGCATGATGGGTGTTTCTATCACGTACCTCTGAATTTCGCTGCATATATTCTTGAAATGCTTGTGTTGACCCATGGTTCACTTGTGGAGAGTCATAAACGACATCATCAGCCCAGTTCGTAACGTGATCACCATCGGCCTCCACAATCATGTTGTGTAAAATAATGCATGTGAGCATTATTTCTTTCAAGTTATCTCTATACCAAAACATGCTAGGACCTTTGATAATTGTCCATCTTGATTGGAGCACTCCAAATGCTCGTTCGACATATTTTCTTGTAACCTCTTGCATCTCTTTGAATTTCTTTCGCTTAGCATCTGACGGACATAAAAAACTTTTCACAAAAGTAGCCCAATCCAAATAAATTTCATCTGTTAGGTAATATACTTTTGTATATTGTGTGTCATTCACTTCGAAATTGCACGGCGGTGCATTTCCTTCGAGTACTTTATTGAACAAAGGTGATTCATATAACACATTGAGATCATTACTAGAACCCGCGACCCCAAAAAATGTATGGCATATCCATAAATCTGCAGACGCAACTGCTTCGAGCATAATTATTGGTTTCCCATGACCTCTTGCATATTGACCTTGCCAAGCGACTAGACAATTTTTTTCATTCCCAGTGCATACAATCAAGACTTCCTAACATACCTGAAAATCCGTGTCTTTGTTCGTGCATTTGAAGCAGACGTTGTGTATCATTAGCATTTGGTCTTCTCAAGTATTGACCTCCAAACAACTCAATAATACATCGACAGAAGTTGAACATGCAGTTGATAGCAGTTGTTTCTCCTAAACGGAGGTACTCGTCGAGATGATCGGCTGGAACTCCATAAGCCAATTGACAGATAGCTGCTGTGCATTTTTGAAGTGATGAGAAACCTACTTTTTCGTATGCATCAGGTCTTTGTCGAAAATAACTTGAATGATTCTCCAATGCATTAACTATTTGAATGAATAAATTTCTATGCATTCGGAAGTGTCGCTGAAATATATGATCAGGATACAATGGTTGAGAGGAGAAGTAGTCATTAACAAGTTGAGTATTTCCTGCTACACGATTTCGATTTATGTAGTTCCTTTTTTTCCTTTGGCGACGCCTCTTGATGTTGGCTTTCTCTATTTCAATCATCTGTTGTTGTAATTCAATCATCTGCAAAACAATTTTTTCACCTTCAGACATGTTGGATTCTTCGTTGGATTCAGACTCGTTGGATTCTTCGGTATGACTGCTTGTGTTAGAGCTATTGGTAGAAGAAGAAGACATCTTTAGTGGTAAAATGTAGGACAATGACAATAGTTTATATGTTGAATGTTTGTAGCTATTGGTAGAAGAATAAGACACATTCTCATCTATATATATATTAGTTTATAACGGCTAATTTACAACTGCTAGTTTATATCGGCTAGTGGTACAACGACTATTTTATAACAGTTAGTTACGTTCAAAACATTAATAATGAAAATTACATTAAAAAATTAATAATGAAGAATGAACTTGTAAAATAACATAAATAGAAAATTACATAAAACGTTATAATTGAAAGTTACATAAACACGTTAACATTGAAAGTTACATTAAAAAAAATAATGAAAGTTACATATTATAATAATAATGAAAGTTACATAAAAAATTAATAATGAAGGTTACATAAAAAAATCAATAATTAAACTTATATAAAATTATCCGTGTTGATACAAAGAACACTAAAAGTCATACCGTTTCTTCCTCAACTATACCTTTACTTGCTCACATCCATGCTGATACATGACAAATTGTGTCGGTTTCATGTGGGAGGTATCTTGAATAAGAAAAGCAATGTCTTTCACGAGCCTTTCACGTTCCTTTCTTTCTTCTCGAGCCTTTCGAGCTTCCACATCAATTTTTTTTAATTCCAATTTCTTTACTTTTCCATTTATTATCATTTTTTTTCATTTCAAATTCTTGTTTTTTTATTTCCGAGTATTTATCTAACGAGAACAGCATCCCAGAAGAAATCGTATGCAACCCATCTACATCCAAAGATGTTTCGACGTTTCCTTTAGCTTTAGCTTTCATCTTTGCCGCCTTTTGTCCAATCGGACGAGTACGTAAATTGATTTCTTCCACATCTTCAACATCCACATTAGTCTTAGAATGATTGCACTAGGATTCAAACGTCTTAGACTTTTTATTGGTGTAAAACAAATTTGTTTGTGGAGAAAATGATACAGAAGAACTTTTTAACACATCTCAAATATGATAAAAAAACAAAGTGCTGACCTTTTTCTTGATGGTATAGCTCCCTTTTGACACAAACCTTTTTCCAGTATTGTTTGAGCTCTTAGCAGTACCAGGAACAGAACCAAAGGATGAAGAATTCTTCACACTTTGAGGCAATTTGGATTAATTTTTAGCAAATAAGGCGGTAGTCACATTGTAATCAATTATTGAGGTGACATAGCTAGGATGGTACTACAATTCAGTACACATCATTAAGACCAATCGAAACTGTGTGACCTTTTGAATTTGATTATATTCTTCCATTCGTTTGATACTTCCACGTGCACATATACATACACATTTATGGATGTTACTGACCTCCTCAAAGCCATCCCAAACAGACCAAAATTTTATGAAATAGGCTATGATTGACATTGGTCCTTGTTGTAAATTCATCAATTCTTTCTTAATTTGGAAAATTTGAGATCTATTTCCTTGAGTAAATCTACACTCTAGGTCATCCCAAATTTTCTTGGCGATTTGAAGTAAACAAGACTAGCACTAATTTCTATAGAAATTGCCTTTAAGAGCCACGATATTACCATATCATTGCATCGTTGCCAATGAGACAAATATTGAGAATTCGAATAGGTTTCTTGTGCAATCTGTTATTATTCCAAGTTTAAGTTTCGAGGAAAGAGCAATACTCATTGCTCGTTTCCATTGGCTAAAATTTGTGTTGGTGAGGGTTTGAGTACTCAGGCACATGCATGGATGGTCATTAGGATGTAAGTAGAGAGGATGCGAAGGAGGAATGATTAAATGTACCTCACTTATCGCATACTCATCAATTTTTTCAGATTGTTGTGGTTGAGGAATTTCATTGTTGTGGTTGAGGATTTCAGTTGTTGTTGTGGCTGTTGTTGAGACTCATTTTGAGTTTGATCATCTCGACATATTTGATAATTTTATGGAATTTCAATTTTGAAATTCTAATGATTTCATAGATGAATTCAATGGATGCGGAAATGTGAATGTTGCTCGATACCATGAAAATGTTTGAAAAATGAACTGAGATCATAGCAAGGAAAAGAAAAAGAAAAAGGAAAAGAGAGAAATATTTTTAGATCTTATTGAATGTCGAGATTAATCTTTGAATTATTATTTCTACAACTGAGATCCTTTCCACCTATATACTAAGGACAGAAATATCTACCATCACTAACTAACTAACTTTAGATTCTATCACATGACTCCCTTTATCTTTTGTAGTAGAACACTCTGCCTCCTTGCACTTTGGTTCTGCTGTAGTAGTGGAAGATGTATCCTCCATAGTAGTCTCGCAAGCAATTTCCCACCAAAACAATGTCTAGGCATTGCAATTTGCATGGATGAATTTTTACTTAGGAGGGTTTGTCCCTATAACGCTTTGTATCCACCATAGTTAGTTCGTCAATTGTTGGTGACCAACCGTTTCACAATTCACACCCGAGTACCTGACCTGATCAAACCAACCCCATTTTTGTACATTCCATATGATTCCCTTGTTGAGAATTGAGAGCAAGCACCATCGTTTATGTTCCATGTCTATAGAACCGTCCTAGCTAGTTCCTAATGGTGGGTTCAAACTTCAAACGAGAATGCTCCAACCAGGAATCAACCAAGGACTACTAAGTAGTTATTTTGCAATTTTGTCGCAGTTGTACCAAGTAATAATTATTTCAAATTATAAATATATTTTAGAAAATAAAAAATAGTGATAGGGCTTTATTTTGGGCCATCCCGTTTAATAAAAGCATGATTAACAACTTATCAAATGAGTATCAAAGCCTAATCAACAAATACAACAATTGGAATCATTTAAAACCAAACTCAAATCTAATTTGATTTGATTAATTTGGTATCAAATTATGATACAAATCAAACTAACAACCGGTGAAATCGAGCAACAAAAGCGGTTGTGTTTCGGACCTTCTTTGAACAAAAGCAGCGTCGCTTTTTACACAAGGTTCCCCTCCTTTTATAAATTATCCTCGGTTTTAAGCCTTTTTTATTTCAATAAATGTTTTTTAAAAGTACACATTTTTATCTATAATTAAATATAGATTAGGTTTGCCTCATTTGGACACCAAACGATTTTTTTTTTCAAAATTTGATATTTAAAGAAGATATTATATAAATATAGATAAAGATGATGACGTATATAAAATTGTGGTAGATAAAGATGGTTGAATATGTAAAAGTGTTGGAGTTTGTGCTTTTTTAGGAAGGTTTTTTTTTGAATCAAATGACTATGAAATGAATTGTTTTATTGGTTTTTAATTGTTTGTGTTTGATTTGGATATAAGTTGTTATTCCTGCTTTAATATATATATATATATATATATATATATATATATATATATATATACAACAACAACAACAACAACAACAACAACAACAACAACAACAACAACAACAACAACAACAACAACAACAACAACAACAACAACAACAACAACAACAACAACAACAACAACAACAACAACAACAACAACAACAACAACAACAACAACAACAACAACAACAACAATAATAATAATAATAATAATAATAATAATAATAATAATAATAATAATAACAATCGTGATTTTCCCACCTAAATGTTTTCCATAAATGTAAACACAAAGATGCATTGGAAGTTGAAACACTTTGTTTTATTACATTTTTCTTAGTTTTTATACTAAACATTTAATTAACATGACATTGGAAATTGAAACACTTTGTTTTGTTATATTTCCTATATAATATGACAAATGTGATTAGCACATCCAAATATAACAAGATCCCTTCAAAATGCACTTACCAAAAATAGGAAGATATATATAATGAAAAATATAATTTGTTTATCTCAAGATTGCTAGATAACCACCGTAACTAATTATAAAATAAGGATTATATTTATATATGAATATATATATATATATATATATATATATATATATATATATATATATATATATATATATATACAAGTATTGATAAGTAAATAAAAAAAACGTAAGAAGCTATTAAGAAATTAAATACCATCATCTAAGAGGGAATGTCTTTTCTCTTTTTACCAATATGTAAAGAAAACAAGAATAACAATTTAAAATCTCATTATACTATAAGATATTCTTATATTTATATTAATTTACTTGTGAATTTTGTTAAGACAAATTTTATCCAAGAAGTTAAAGAACAAGTACATAGTGAAATATAATTTGATGAACAATTATAGATCCTTAATTAAAGTCTGATTTGTCTAATTTTATATTTAACAAACATTGTTTACTCATCCATAAATGATCTGTGACCACTTTTGTTGCATATAACCAAGTAATTTCATCAGAAAAAGTAGTAGCATCAGTTATGGCATGCTGGATGATCAGTGGACTTTTAAAGATCAGCATGGTCTTGGTGAGAGGTGACAACATCATCATTGCTGGATTCCATTTTCGTTCATTGACATTATAGAAAAGCGATGATGAATATGAGCAAGTAAATCGTAGTCTAATTGCTCTGGAAACATGTACAATGACTCTAGAGGGGTGTGATTATGTATATGAGCGAGTAGCCGAGTATATCATACTCTGTGAGATGTGTAATGAATTGAAAGCAATCATAGTCTAAATGTCTATTTTATAGTTTATTAAATTGAGTATAAATATTTGTATATATAGTTGTAATAAGTAAGTACATATATTATCAGTGTCACCTCATTTGGGTGACACTATTAATAAAAGAGTTTTTGAGTCGGGGGATATTTTGGTCATTTCGGGAGATAGATGTCCATAGGAAATATGTAATTTGAGTTGTTTTTCTTTGATTTATCGTCATTTGAATTTGTTGTGCAATTTTTTTATCTAACAAATATATATTTGTTTAAAGATCTATTCTAAAATATATATGGATTTTTCCTTCATATAATAAGCAATAATTAAATTCACTTATATTTTTATCCTTACATTTTAATTATATGTTTAATTTTCATAACACACTAACTAAAAGATAAAAAAATTATATTAATATTGATTAATATATATTACGTGCATTTTGTTATGTGATAGATAATAGTAGTAACTAGTACTTTTACCCGTACCGATGACACGACGTCAATTTGTGAATTTATCAATAAATGAAGCAGATAATGTGGAAATGAATTAATATTTACTTATAATTTGTCTACGTTAATTATGATAATAGTTAAAAAGATAAAAAACAAATATTTCAAATTACAAAACTTACGATTTTTTTTTTTGCATAAAATTGATTAATTAATTAAAATATCGAAAAGAAAAGGGACGTGGGTTTGATGGGGGAAGGATTAGCGGCTACCAACCGTGAATAGTGGGGGGAGTTGGAGAGAGAGAGGGGGTAGTTGCTCAACCACTGTTCACACATGTGAACTCGAGGAGTGATAATGACCGTAGGATCTCAGTAAAGGAATCAATCTCAGCCCCTAAATAGCTTTAATCAATTGCACATGTGCAACTATGAGCTATATTGTATTATAGATTGTACATATTTAATCATAGTGATCGTAGTAGTAATTGCATATATTTAATGACAAATGTTGTATTTAAAAAGTATTCTAAAATTTATAAAAGATTTTATTTATTTATTGTATTTTCTATTAATAATTTTATCTTTTCTTAATCGATGCGTTATAATAATTTCAGTTATGTACATCGAACTCTTTAATTTAGTCTTTTAATTTTGTTTTTTCACTCATGTTACTTATGTATAATTTGATTGAAAAATATATATGACGTGCGTTTAACGCACGGGTGTAAAGCTAGTAGTATTAATAACGTGGTGCTAGGCTTGGTAATTGGTCAGGTTGTAACGGGTAACGGGTCGAAACTCATTATAACTCAAATATCAAACAAGTCGGAATGAGTCGGATTTTATCGGGTCGGGTTATAACACATGGCGGCTTGAAACGGGTCGCCCCGTCTTAACCCGTATTCTCTCCCCCCAAGTATACATTTATCAAGTAAAAATTAACGGGTCAAAATAAACAACAGATTCGACCCGCTTTAATTTGGTCTGACCCATTAATATTTTGGACAAAAATGTTAGCGAATTGGGTCGGGTCTGGTCGGGTAATTACAAATCGGTCCAGATGAATTAACAGGTTTTGATTTGTAATTGTCATGCCTAGGTGGCGTACAGACGTCAGAATAATGACATTTAGGGTGATTTTGGATTTTTATTATTTAGTTGCGTGGATGAATTTTTTAACGGTATATTAAGAATTTTGCTGGTTGTAATCTATAATTGAGTTTAGGAGTAATTCAGGATTTATGAGAGCATTGCCGGGGTTTATGACTTTATGCGACTATGTCACTATCCTCTTTAGGTCTTGGCCATTTATCGAACTGGAAATACAATAATTTTGGAACTGAGGAACTATATCGATAACATTATTAATTAATTAAAAAATTATTTATTTAGAAGAACTCCAAAAAAGGAAAGAAAAAAGTTTTAGAACTTGATAGATCATCTCAACCGTCAAAAAGATAAAATTCCTAATCCACGTTGCATGCATGTCATAGTCCATCATCATCCATAATAGCCACAAGCATGCCAAAAACTTCCTTCCCTGAATTTACAAATCTACCCTTAAAGTCAACTCATAAATTTGAACAAGTCAAAGGACACACCTCTCATCACTATTGTCAATTTGTCATACCTTACCTCCCACTACGTCCCACATCTGAGATGCCCCAAGTAACTAACTTGTATAACTGCCACCTTCATCGGCTTTATAATCAAACCCCAACCTCTAAACTCTCAAGTCTCTCAACCCAACCAAAACTCCCTTATCCTCCATGGCTTCCACTACTAAATTGACGCTGCTTTTGTTAACCGTGTTTTCTTGCCTTCAACTCATCTCTCATCATGTCTCCTCCTTTGAATTCCAAGTTGGTGACAACAATGGTTGGGTCGTACCCCCTCCCAATGACACCAAAATCTACAACGATTGGGCCTCCGAGAAGCGCTTCAAGGTTGGCGACACTGTCCGTAAGTAGTCTAACTTTTTGTTAGTAGCATTCATTGTCGTTCTTGTAACATTTGGTCTCTCTTTCGCAAACTTTTCAAACGTAACCACTTTTATAAGGCATTGTTGGTTTAGTATCATTTGGTACCAATTTTTTTTTTTTAACCATTCAATTTTATGGTGAATTATGCAGGTTTCAAGTATAGGAAGGATTCGGTAATGGAGGTAGCAGAGAAAGACTACAAGAAATGCAATGCGACACACCCCATTTACTTCTCAAACACCGGCAACACCCTCTACAAACTTGACCACCCGGGTCTTTTCTATTTCCTCAGCGGTGCAGCCGGACACTGTGAAAAGGCCAACGTATCATCATCAAGGTTTTGTCGTTGCAAGATATCGACTCTTCCTCCGGTCATGGTGGTGGTGGTGGGGCACCGACCGGCTCTTCTGGTTCCAAGAACAGTCCACTTTTATTGGCTTATGGAGTGTTTAATTTAGTGATCATCACTATTCAGTCTTCATTCTATATGTTTTAGCTAGCTAGGCTAGTTCATTCATCAAGTTATATAGTTTTAATTAGTATGTCTATTTGATAGTATTAGTAGTGTTTCTTTGTTTTCTAGACATGTTTGATGGATTTTTAGTAGGTATTTTACAAAGTTTTGTTTTCAGTTTCAAGAGGTTGGAAATGTTAATTTAGATGTTTCAAATAGATGATGATTCTTATTTATACCTGGTTCTATCTTACAGAAAAAACAATATTAATTTTTGTGCTCACTAACTTTTGACTAGGATGAGCTTTAATTTGGTAAAATGTTCTGCCTAAAAAATATCCATTCATTTTGAATTATACAAAATATGAAGTCTTAGATTCGATCCCTCATGCTCTCTCAGGGAAAGGTCTACCAAAAAAAAAAAAAAAAAACTAGATACGGAAGCGTACTTGAATCCATGAGAACGATTGTCCCTTGGTTATGCGTCTTCCAATTGTAACCTAGTATCTTTAGGGTTTCTCTTGCTAATGAAATGATAGAGAGAAAAGATTATTAACCTATACATAATTTGGGACTATAACCTTTTATAGGAATAGTTTAACATAATTATCAACTAGCTCATTATAATTTGTTAATTAGCACACATGAGGTCTCTACAAATATTCAATTAATACACTATACTTATCAAATGATGACTTACGCCCATTTAACTTAGTAAATCACTTAATTAGGCCTATTAACTTTAGATAACATGAAGTATACGTTAAGTCATAGTGCATATATAAATGCACATATTTATCAAATGCATATAAAATAAGTATAAAATTCTTACAATCTCCCACTTGAACTATATACATGTGCATATATATAAATCTAACAATCGGATATCATATTATATATTTTAGTAGCTCGAGCAAGCCTTTGCTTTTAGTCATCTTAAACTAATCCCGTCAATTAGTCAAATTAACATAAGGATCAAAGAAGTTTTCGTTACATTTATCGCGACTAAACCTACCATTGGTCACATACATTAACATAGCTAACGACATGTATTAAGTATGGATGTGCAACATGGAAATTACATGTAATGTGATATTCACATGTCTATGTCCAACTCCAACTGGTCCTAACTTTAGTCTATATGAGATCAAATAATATTAGAGTGCTGAATACCGAATAACTTTGTGCTTTAACAAAATCCAAAATTATAAAACTAACATAACAATAAAACATAAATGTCAAGCAAATACATAATACAAACTCCCACTAAAACTATGTATAATCTAACTGCAGAACACACATACGAGCAATTTTTACGTACATAAACTTATTGTTTTGATTTTATTATTCATTCGTTCAAAAAATATCTTGGTCGTAAGCTTTCCATTTTTAAAAATTAATTTTACTATTTTGCGCTTTACCATGAAACCTACTGCATGGGACCCAGCCCTCTTACTACTACTTTTAACTAATTTTGAAAGTGAAGTCATTAAATAAAGGGTAATGTTTGAGTCAATCTTATTTTGTACTAAAATATGAGTACTCTGTGATGTGGCATATTCTCATTAACTGAAGTGCTGAGACCCACAAAATATCTAACTAATGAGAATATGTCACATCATAAAATACTTATATTTTGGTGCAAAATGAGAGTAACTCAAGTATTACCCTTTATTTAGTGACTTCACTCTTAAAATATCTCAAAAGAAATAATGGAAGTTGATTTTTAAAGAGGAAAAGTGAAGGGCATTTTGTATGACGAGTCTTGGTCGGCTAGATGTATGGAAAACAGGAAAAGTGTACTGCAACTGCAATATTGAGCTTAGATCTGTTATCGACAATATTACAGCAATTTAGCAAATCTTGAATTTTGATAATTACAGTGATTTAGTTGATCTAAGATCATTATAATAATTAATACAAAAGCATTGAGAAATCGTGATTGGATGCTGCTATAAATCATAAATGCAATCACCTCCGACCTCATTTCTATCACATACAAATCCTTGTTTTACTATGGCCAAGCTTCCTAATTTTCTCATGTTTCTTCTTCTTCTTACTTTAGCATGTTTTAGTGTAGATGCTCGCCCTCTCATAGCTATTAAGAACGGAGGCAAATTTATCAATGCTGGAACTCTGGGTATCATCACCGGCTCTGGTCCTAGTGACAGAGGAAAGGGACATAGGCTGACCAAAGTCCCCGAGGGAAGCACTGGCACATCTCAAACTAAAATGTTTTAGGGTGGGGTTAATCATACACTCTAAAACATACTCTCTGTACTTTATCGAATAAATTTGTAATAATGTCATCATACTAATTTACCAAATAAACCTTTCATTTCTTCTTTTTCTTTCATTTTGGTTAATCTCTTTCTCTCATATTCCTCCATTTTTTTAACAAAATATACATTCATTTTGAATTATACATAATATGAGGTCTCATGTTCGATCCCTAATTCCCATGCCCCCTCAGGGAAAAGGTCTACTAAAAAATAAAAATAAAACTATTTTAGGTGCAGAAAACAATGTGGGAAAAAATTTAATAAAAAAACTTTATTTTAAGAAATTCAGCATTAACATGAAAAGAAAAGAAAATAAGTTGTGTTTTGCCGGAGAAAGCCGACAATGTTATTCCCCGTTCCAAAACGACCCATTTAATGCTTTTTTGATTTTTTATATTAGATAAAATACGGGTCGGTTTACTTTTTAAAGTTTATAACCCTTCTAATCTATTTTTTTTTCAACCAGAAAATGACACTTTTAAGGGCGAAATGACTGTGATACCCTTAATGGGCCTGAGACGCGCTACTTTTTTGTATCGCAATTCAAAAATATCGGATTAAATTTATGAACCGCGATTCAATTAGACTATACAATTAAATTATTGAATTGCAGTGCAAAAATTAATACAATTAAATTTATGAACCACGATTCAAAAATAGACTAGGGAAATTAAACTTTGAACCGCGGTGTAAAAATTAATGCAATTAAATTTATGAAATGTGGTTCAAAAATAAACTAGGAAATTAAATATTGAACTGCGGTGTAAAAATTAATGCAATGAAATTTATGAACCGTGGTTCAAAAATAAACTAGGAAATTAAACTAATTTGAACTATGGTGCAAAAATATTATCTAATTCATTTTTGCACCGCGATACAAAAGCATAAATAACCAATTTACGTCTTCCACCTTCATCTTCCATCTCCTCCGTCATAAACTTTTTTCTTCCTCCTTTTCCGTCTTCGTCCCAATTGAAAAATCCTTCAACCTAGCATAGATCCATTATAATTTCGTATTTCATGAATCAAAAAACTAGTTTACCTTTCAGGGGCGTTGCCCCCAAATCCCCACGACGGGGCGCTGCCCCCTCGACCCCCGCGACCTAATCGGGCAAGTCGATTCCGTTTTTGTTGTGCACAATCGTGATTTTTAAATCTAAAGTGTGTTGTCAGAGCTGTTGAAAAAAACGATGACATTTTTGGAACAATATTTCGAACAGTGGTCTTATGCGGTTGATAAAAAAAATGTGGACTTTTAAGTTTAGTAACTTTGAAAAAAGGACCAACAAAAAATTCACCCTTTTGATTATCATAATTGGGCCTCGATTTTGAAAGGCCTATGAGTAATTAGCTTAGAATTATTATGGGTTGTTACTAATTTGGGCTAGTCCATTTTCATAAGTGAACTACACGGCCCAAATGACCCAAGTGACAGTCATGTGTTCGGCACGTGAATACTTTTTCCACGGGCAGAACACATGCTTATCTTTGGCTCAGGTAGGATCTTCCAAATGGAAGGGACACATCCCCAGCCGGGGGCAAAGAGTGTAGCGAGCAGGACCCCACAGCGAGCAGAGTCAGCCTGCTTGAGGGAGTGGGTAATGGTCGTCTATAACGTGGGGACTAAATGATGGGTAATCCGCCCCCACGTCCCAGACGTGGCCTTAAATGTATCAGTCATTTATTCTCGTGCAGTTAAAGTTCAAATTACGACCTTCATGGCCAGGGCTATATAAACCCCTCAAACAGAAGAGGGAATGTACGTTCACATATACTCAGGCTGAAACTTTGTCAAATTGATATTGCGTCTGTGTGTTAGCTAATTTTCACACCGGAGTGCATTTGCAGGGAAAGCCCCTGCCTAGTTCACGTTTATTGTTGGTTATTTTGACAGGGTTAGGCCTCAAGACGAGGATAGTTTTGAAGCCAGATATCCATTTACTTCAAGTCCAGTGTATCCACTTAATTTGGATACATCAGTTGGTTCTGTTGCCGGGAAACGAAAGTTTTTCAAGTTTAAATCCTTTTTTCGACGACATTTCAAGCTCTTGCCATGGTTGCCAACTGTGTTAATGGTGTTAACCTGCTTGAAGATAGACATACGGCAATTCCAAGTATGAAGGTTCAGGCCGACAACTTATTACTCCCTCCTCCTCCTCCCCATGATACCCGTCATCAGATTAATAGAGGCGGGGTTTGGATTCATTGGCTAGAAGTGTTGTGGCCGCTGTTGGCCTAGCCAATGAATTTCGCGAGGAGGCCCTGCGTCAACGGGTATTATATTTGGGCAGATGCATCAACTCAACTAGCAGTTGATCACGATGGGCAAGCTTCCATTGCCCATTGAATTGGAACCACTTACAGTTGTGCCTACGTAAAGTCAGGCGGTAAGTGTGTCAAGACAAGGGCAAGATCTCCAACGGGGATTCCATCTCGGTCCGTGAGCGAATCGATCGAGTCGGCATGAAGGCGGGCTAGGCACGGGGTGTTCCAAGTGTGCACTCTCGCCTCGGCCCTCGAGCAAGGGAGGATTTAGTCCAATCTTGTCGCCGTTAGTGATCACCTTCTCCACGAATGTCACATGCACGTAGGCCTCATTCACCGTCCCCACACAGATCGCATGCCCACCGACACCGATCCCCATCACCCAGGGGATCACATGTCTGCCAACATCATTCCCCATCGCCCAGGGGATCACATGCTCGCAGACATCAGTCGCCTTTACCATGCCAGTCAAGGGGAAGGCAGGAACAACCTCCCCCCAACAGCCAACAACAAAATGATGCAGGGGCAGTTCCAAACCAAGTTCAGCAGGTCGCGGGAGGCTCCCTGGAACAAGTGGCGCAGGCCGTGGGCATAGCTCAAGATATGGGTCCCCCACAGGCCACTCTTGTGCCCGGAGTACAGCTTTAGCCCACTGGAGGTTTACCTGCTATGGTTAGCGCCTGAGAATTCGAGGAAATAAAACGGTGCATGGAAGCTTGGGAGCAAGGCAATTTTTTAGGCATTGTATCTTGCCCTCTAGCTCTATGGATAGAGAATGACCCTTCAGCACAATGCCTCATCTTTCCCAACATCAAAGAATATACTGGGAAGACCAAGGCAAGGGGCTGGTTTGAGTCACAAATTAGCCTGGTGACCTCTAATTAGACATTGAAGATTCAGGCATTTGTGGGCTCGCCGCAAGGGAAGGCATTGGCGTGGATGGGGGCATTCCCCCGCAATAATGCTCAAAAGTTGTGTTGTCAAATCAAAAAAATTTTACCTTCTCAAGGAAGTTGTTTTGTCTTTTCAAAATATTTTTGGCTTTCCAAGAAGGTTACTTTACCGGATATCCAGGAATTCAAACCATCTCTCACGACTATCTCACATAAATTTATTGAGAGTGGTTGAAAGGACGCCTTGATCTTAATGAATCTCTCTCATTAATTAGTCATTTTGTCTTGCCTCTACGAGTATTTATAGAGACCTTCCTTCATCATCTCTATCACTCGCAAACTACCTCTAAGCACTATGATAGACACTGATACAAGACCTCTTCTTTTCAAAATGTTACTTAGAAGTATTCTTAGTTTTCGATCAAGCCTCTCTCTCAACAACTTGAATTATTCTTTCTATCATCCAAAAGTTGTTTGATTAGCTTTGAGAAATCCTCTTGTATGAAGATTTACCTCAACAACCTTTTAGCACACCTCTTCCATTTCTTTATGATCTCGATCACGTTTGAATGCTCCTTTTCAAAAGTGGAGACTTTCCATCTTCATTGAGCCAAACGTGATTCTCCTCATATTTTTTCCTTCCAACTTCCTTGGATGAGTGTCTGCACAGAACCGATATCTAGAAAATGATGAACATGTTTGTGCAACGTACTGTGAGCAGAGAACCTACTAATGAGGAGAAGAAGAGGAGCCCCGTTCCCTTCTTTGGCTCAGCCACTTGATCCGGAACGCTATTCTACTTTAACTATATGCTAAGCAGTTTAGGTCCATGTTCTTCATAGACAGCTCCTTGCAACAATTTTCATTCGAAATGTATCAGTGTTTAGATTAGTTGTTTCCTTGAAGTAGTTAAGTCATTGAAAGTTGTTTTGCTTCTTGTAATCATTAGATCTCAGTTGTAACTCTTTGTATTTTATCTTGATCTATATGAGAACTTGTCCAAAACAGCTTTACTTAATGTATATCTACCTTTTATTGCTTACTCCTTGATAGCATGAACTCCTATGTTTCTTTTATGGATTTGATGCATGTGTTTTACTTACGTTTTCCTTCAAATCCACAACAGTAAACATAACTCTGTTGTTAACCCAACAGTAAACTAATCATTAAATATTAATATCCTTCTTCGATGAAATACAATTCTGATGTGAAGAAACCAGGATCTACTTCTCAAATAATAGTCTTATGAATATGATCTACTCATGTAAATCAAATTCATTCTGAACATTGCACAGGAAAGAATGAATTTTCACGTCAAAGACTCTTTGTGCTAAAAGACTAAATTGACTATTATCATAATATTGATTTATACCAAATATCTACTCAATGTAAATATTTAGTATATACTTATAACAGTAGATACCGACTCAGCTCTATAACTACTGATAGCTATATCTATTGGTATCAACTGCTATTATTATGGCTAGATTAATTAGAATCTTAAAATGAATTCAACTCAGTTAAAAACAACCTTATTTTGCTTCACAATTTTTAAGAGTACTGGTTAAAACCTCATCAAAAAAAAATATTTTTGAGAATAAGAATAGCTATGACTTTGGATTTCTTTAGAAAAGCTGATGCTCTCAACGCAACTCCCTTCTCAGGACTGCAAGATTTAACATTAACCCATGATGTTTTGGTGAATCTTTATTCTCCCCAAGAATTAGGTCTCGATGCAAAATGGTATACATCAGTAGACTTCATATGTGCTGCTGACCCAATGACCTTCTGAGGAACAAGTAGCGTCTGCACTTCAACTCCAAGTTGGTACTTTTTGTCTGATGTTCTCACCAATCAAGACAATGTTGTAATTAAGCCTCTCACTCCTTCTCTTGTCTTGATTTGATGATTGTCTTGTCTGACGAGTAGTCATTATGTTAATTGTTGATTAAGAAGCGAAATCTGTGTTTTTAGCTCTTTCAATTGCCAAATTAAGAATGAGTAACTCGTGTCTTTGTGATACAAGTGCTCTGACTAAGATGGCTTTTACCTATCATTTTACCTCTAATGCTTTCCTCAGTTAATCAGGATTCTTTTGAGGAAGAGCATAGTCATCAATTAATCCTGCTGATGAAGCTTCTGGTTCTTTCTTCCAGGAGCAAAGGCACGAAAAGGATGACCTGCTGAAATTTTTTCCAACAATTGGTATAATTTCTTCATTTAGGATAACGCTTAGAAGGAAAACCTTTTTGATGCTTGCAACCATTAAGGATGAGATTTTTTTTTTCAAAATGACATATACAACTCAAAATGGGATATTAAGGAGAAGCATAACTTTAGGAGGAGAATGAACTTCAAAAGAAGAAAAACTTTCACCAATATAGGGAAGAAAAATAAAACAGTTAAACTAGTTAATATCTTAGAAAATAATCCTTATTAAGAACTAATTGGTACTTGAAGTGAAGAATACAACCCTAATAAGGTGAAACATTTACCCCCTTAAGATGAATCTTAGTGATGCATCTTATCCCTTTGTGGCCTATTCGTTGAAATAAGCTTTTATTGCTCAACAACTTTGTTGATTTTCTCATCAGCAAAGTTCTTATCTATTTCAATGAATAAAAGTGTCTTACTTATTGAAGAATGATTTCTTAAAAAAAAAAAAAAAACCTTGCTGGTTTTCTCATCAGCAGTGTTTCCTACATCTTCAATAAAAA
This sequence comes from Codonopsis lanceolata, assembly GCA_013146195.2. Lineage (NCBI taxonomy): Eukaryota > Viridiplantae > Streptophyta > Magnoliopsida > Asterales > Campanulaceae > Codonopsis > Codonopsis lanceolata. The sequence goes on from JABEVN020000046.1 coordinate 22,365, forward strand.
CATCTATATAACAACATACTTGAAATAATCTTCTCAAATACATATTTTCTCAAAATTAAAGTAGCTGTTTAAACCTCTTTAAAATATGATACCAAGACTGCTTTCAAAATGATAAATTGGTATTAGCAATCCTTAAAATGAAATACTTAAACTCTACTCTTTACTGTAAAGATTTGCTATTCCTTCCTACCAAAAAAAATACTTATCAAATACAAAAACTCCTATGCAAGAAAGGAATCAAAAACATTTTAGATCTTGTTCAAAGAACATTTATATCTCATAAATGATCTAGATATGTTTCTATATTGCTTTCAATACTTTTGATTTATCGAGTCTGTAATTTAGCAATTGACGATTATACATAAGTCATCGCTTGTAAAATCAGCATAGGACATGCCTTGAGATAAAATGACTATTCATTGTGGGTATGTTATTACTAGATTTAAATCTCAATTGGTACGGGATAAAACCCCCACGCTTCAAGAGGTAGGCTTATTAAAGTTTTTTGTATAAAAAGTGCTATTTAAATAGTCCAATGTAAGTGAAATAAACAGTTGTACTGTCCGAAATTCTATAGAAAATAGTACTAAAAAAAGCCATTATTATAGTCAAAATTTTATAAATGTATTTGTAACTCCAGGAAGGAGACTGTTGTAATTTTGTAATTATTCTCTTATATATATGCAAATATATATTTAAAATACTTTATTTCAACTGTTAAATAAATGTAAAAAGCATATTTTGCCAAAAAAACTTGTTTTGAGACAGAAAGGGCGAGTTGTGTGCCTAACCCCTTCCCACCTCATCTTTAACCAGATTGCTTTTGACGAAGGTTTTTCTTTGTTTTCCTCAAAATAAAGATGGTGACTATGTTGATCACATTTTGAGTCCACAATTGAGGTCGGGCGTATTCCCACGCGCTTTTAAAAGATTTTAAAACCACTCGATGTTTTCATCAGCGGTGGAAAGGTCGAAAATTGGGGCACTCACAACCGCAAACTCAGGTACTCTCTCGTCTTATTTTAATTCGAGCAACTCTACTGGTATTATTGTAGGAAATGGCCATACTATTCCTGTTATTGGTTATGGAAGTGCTTCACTAGCCCAGACACAACCTTCCCTCACCCTCAATCATGTCTTACATTCCCCTAAGCTCATTAAAAATCCTTATCTTTATTCGCAAATTCACTAATGATAATCATGTATCTGTTGAATTTGATATGTTTGGTTTTTCTGTGAAGGATTAATAGATGGGGAAGCACCTAATGCGATGTGAGAGTCATGGTGATCTATATCCCTTCACCAACTTATTGCGAACCACACCATCTTCAACTTCTCCATCAATTTTTTCTGTTATTTCTTCTAATTTATGGTATTTTCGATTGGGTCATCTTGGACAAGCCGTTTTATATTCTCTTCGTAGTCATAATTTAATTTCTTGTCATAAAACTCGCCAGGATTTTTGCAATTCATGTCCTCTTGGCAAACATGTTAGACTGCCTTTTATGTCTTCTACTTTTATTACTGATATGCCATTTGATATAATTCACAGCGACTTATGGACCTCCCCCATATTAAGTTCCTCCGGCCACCGTTACCATGTTCTTTTTCTTGTTAATTATAGCAACTTCTTGTGGACATTTCCTCACTCAAATAAATCTCATATTCATTCCCTTTTTTTTTTTTTTTTTTTTTGAGATTTAGAGCTTACATTAAAACTCAATTTGAAAAGGACTTCAAACAGTTCCAATGTGATAATGGTGGCGAATATGATAATGGTGCATTTTGAAACTTTTGTGAATTAAATGTCATGCATTTTCGATACTCTTTCCCTCATACTTCCTCTCAAAATGGCAAAGCCGAACGCAAAATAAAAATAATTAATAATATCGTTCGCACTTTGCTTGCGTATTCTTCTATGCCACCCTCTTTTTGGCATCATGCTCGCAAAATGGCGACTTACCTCCTCAACATTCTTCCCTCAAAATTATTACACAACTCCTCTCCAACTCAAATTCTTTACAATAAAACTCCTCACTATTCTCATCTTCGAGTTTTTGGGTGTTTGTGTTATCCTTTATTCCCTTCCACAACCATCAATAAATTGTAAGCTCACTCTACTCCTTGTGTGTTCCTCGGATATCCGTCCAATCAAAGGAGGTACAAATGTTTTGATTTATCAGAGAATAAAATCATTATTTCTCGTCATGTTATCTTTGATGAAAATCAATTTCCTTTTTCAAAAACTCACACTATTTCTTCCTCCTCTTATGAATTTTTGGATGATGGCATTCATCCATTAATTCTACACCAATTCCGACAGTCCACAGCTCCATCTGGCCCAGCTCCGTTGTCACAGCCCTCCCCTTCCTCGTCTGGGCCTTCTTCCCCAGCGGCCTCTTCCACATTTCGCCAGCCCACATCCATTTCTCCTATTATACAGGCGGCTCAATCCCTTATGGCCCACCCTTCTCCTTCGGCCCAACCCTCCCCCCCCCACACACGACCAGCAAGCCCCTTTCTCACAACCAGTCTGGCCCAACTTCTCCTCTACATACCCAACTCCGCCCAATTTCCAGAATCAACCCAACTCATCATATGGCCACCCAGAGTCAGCATGATATTTACAAACCTATTCGAAAATACCACAACCTAAGTGCCATGACCACTCCATCCATCTCTTCCCTCCCTAAAAACCCGGTGAATGCACTTATTGACCCAAACTGGAAATTGGCTATAAAAGACGAGTTTGATGCTCTAATTAAAAATCAGACGTGGGATTTAGTACTTCATCCACATGATGTTAATGCCATTCGTTCAATGTGGATCTTTCGACATAAAAAGAATTCGATGGTTCTTTTGAGAGGCATAAGGCCCGTCTTGTAGGTGATGGCAGGTCTCAATAAGCGGGCGTTGACTGTGACAAAACATTCAGCCTATTTGTTAAACCAGCTACTATTCGGACTATACTTAGCATTGCTTTGGCAAATTCATGGCCCATACATCAGATGGACGTCAAATATGCCTTTCTCCATGGTAATTTGAATGAGACCGTTTATATGCATCAGCTTATGGGATTCCGAGATCCTGTTCATCCTAATCATGTGTGTCGATTAAATAAATCCCTTTTATGGCCTTAAGCAATCTCATCGAGACTGGTATCAGCGGTTTGCAGACTACGTGGCTACTATTGGTTTTTTCCACAACAAATCTAATCACTCTCTGTTCATTTACAAACATGGGCCGGATATTGCATACATTCTCTTATATGTTGATGTAGCATCCTCACAGCTTCTTCCAACGCTCTTCGTCTATCTATCACGTCACGTTTCAGTTCTGAATTTTCCATGAACGATTTGGGTTAATTGAGATATTTCCTTGGCATTGCAGTATCTCGAAATGATGTTGGCCTCTTTCTTTCTCAACAAACATATGCTGAGGAAATTCTCGAACGAGCAGGCATGACATGTTGCAAATCTTGTCCTACTCCTGTTGAAACTAAAAGAAAACTTAGTACCTCGGCCGGTGGATCTTATGAGGATCCTACAAAGTATCGTCGCCTTGATGGAGCTTTACAGTACCTCACATTTACCAGGCCAAACATTACTTATGCGGTTCAACAAGTTTGCTTAGATATGCATGACCCGAAAATTGAGCACATGGATGCTATCAAGCGTATTCTACGCTATGTCAGTGGTACAATCCATTTTGGGTTGCATCTGTATAAATCTACCCTCACATCTCTTGTTTCTTATACAGATGCTGATTGGGGAGGATACCCCGATACTCGTCGCTCTACTTCTAGGTACTGTGTTTACATTGGTGATAATCTGATCTCATGGTCATCTAAACGGCAACCCATACTGCCCAAGTCTAGTGCCGAGGCTGAGTATCGCGGGGTTGCAAATGTGGTTTCTGAGTCTTTTTGGCTCCACAACTTACTGTTAGAACTCCATTTTTCGGTTACAAAGGCGACTTGTTTATTGCGATAATGCGAGTGCCATTTACCTCTCGGGTAATCTTGTCCAACATTAGCGCACTAAACATATTAAGATGGACATCCACTTTGTTCGTGAAAAAGTAAAACGTGGTGAAGTGCGTGTTCTACATGTTCTGTCCCGTTATCAGATTGCATACATTTTTACTAAAGGTCTTCCGCGCGTACTCTTTGATGATTTTAGGGATAGTCTCAGCGTTTGTGTACCTCTCGTTTTGACTGCGGGGGTGTATTAGAATATATGTCAATATATTTTTGTAATTATCTTAGCCTAATTTATAGCATTGTAACCATAGAAATATTTGTATATCTAGGCACAATTGTGCAGCAGATCAGCAGGGAATTTCATTCTTTCACAATTTCCACCCTCCCACCCAACCAAAGCAGGTCTAATCAGCCGCTCACCAACCCAAACCAAGGTTGATCTCCCCCCCCCCTCCCAAAAAAAGGCCACCTAGAAATTCGGCATATGACCACCCTCCTAACATTTCTAAAAAAAATGGGTGAAATTTGATCTGTTCCTTTTGGAATACTTTTTTTTAAAATCAATAAAAGACATTTCATGTTAATACAATTAGACGTAATTAGGTGGAAATATTGTCTAAACTTTAATGAAATTCAATTAGATGTGTAGTACATCACAATTCCAAGTTAATACATCGTAATTCCAATTTGTGCATCGCGAATCAAATTTCTTCATCGTGATGTATCGATTTGTGAATTGTAGTGCATCGGGATAAATGACGTATGCCTTGGGATTTATTTTTGTGTTCTAATTCCAAATTGATGCTTCACAATTCCAAATAATTGTATCGTAAATTTTCTACATAAGTGCATCGCAATCCATCCAATTTGTGCATCACGATATATGTATTTGTGCATCTCTATAAATGACATATGCACCAGGATTACTTTTGTACTCAAATTTCAAATTGATGCATCGCAGTTCCAAATAATTGGATTACAAATCCAAATCATTGCATTGTGATTCTATATCAATGCATCACAACTCATCGCGATTCTAAATTTACGAGGGTTGTTTTGCGTATTGTTCACTTCTTTCAAACTGTTTTCTTGATTATTTCATAGTATTTTCATCTGAGCATTTGTGACTTTTAAACTCCTTGACTATTTCTATTAATAAAGTTTCAAAATAAGTATTAAAAATAAAAATTATAAATTTTATGAATTTTACTTGGCTTAATGTGGTTAACACGTCTAACTAAATAAATCTAACACTTTTCTACTAATAGAGCCTATTGTTTCGTGCCGTGTTTATTGAAAAAATATATAAGGGAGTAAACCGTTTGAAAACTTTGAAAATAGACTTGGGCACAATTATTCTTGAAAAATTCCATGGCCTAGGTTTGTTTCGATCAAATCTTTAAGTCTTCAACCAAGTTTTGGTTATTTTTTGCAAATTCCTACTTTTCTTTCTTCTTTTTGGCCGATCTTCAACCAAATTTGTTTTTTTTCTTCAAATCCACAAAAAAATCAACCAGATCTTCAAAACGTTAAAATTATATATATATATATATATATATATATATATATATATATATATATATATATATATATATATATATATATATTCCAATTTTCAACTAGATCTTCAAAAATAAATTTTCCAATTTTTTAAAAATCCTTAAAAGACTCAAATTGCACATTTTTTTAGGAGAAATGGTTTTTGAATTGGCTAAGGGGTAACATGACACTTCATATTTTGAGTAGTGGCAAATTTGGAAATGTTGAAATTATGAGTGTTGTATTAAGCACTTTACTCGTGCTATATAACACCTCTGTTATTATTTTCTTGCTAAAGGTGTTCTTTGAAAGGCCTAAACTAATTTCTCGAGTTGGGTAGGGTCACAAGTAACGATAGTAGATTTTCCAACTAGTCTTCAATGCATATGCATTAGAAACTGTGTGTGAGACCTATGCGTTAGGTCTCGAAAACTATAACAACCTTACAACCCCATACAAGGCACCATCTTATGCACACATTTGTTAGTCCCTCACAAAATCAATGTTAATACATACTAAACACATAAAAAAAACCATTCAAACCCTAATTTTTCTCATTATGTATGGCGTAACACTAGCTCTTGTATGCCTATTTTATTTGACTTATAGAAATGTGCTTATAGCTTATAACTTACCATAAGTTATTCTTAAAACGTTAAATTTGACTTATAGAAAGATAAATCATAAGTCATGTACAAGTCAATTAAAGTAAATGTAAAACCATAAGTTGTAAGCATTAAAGTTTGTGCTTATTTCTACTTTTTAATAACACGTAAGTCTTCTTCCTTTTTGAAACTTTTGGTATTCCAAGATTATTCTTATTAACAATAATAATAAAAGTAATAATAGTAATAGTAATAAAATTAGTGGTAATAATAATAATATGAGTAATGATTATAGTAATAATAATAATGTAATAATAAAAGTTATAGTTATAATGAAAGTAATAATAATAATGATGAAATTTAGTATGATCCCTTTTGGAACTTTACCAACCACGTTACTCCACTATATTTGTTTAAGCTAGTAAAATGCACTTTTGTGGCGAAATATATTGATTATGCCCTTAATTTATTGAACATGCGTGTGAATCATTAGTTCATGCATGCAATTCAAAATTATACATCGTGATTCAAAATCGATGCATCACAATAAACATGCTTGTGAAACATCAGTTCATGCATCGCAATGTACAAAAGCATATCCAATTTCTTTATGAGATTTTCATTTCTTTCGTGTCTGCTGATCGATGTATTTTATACGTCGATTTCATATACTTCTATGACTTAAATTAGGCTAATTCACGAGGCTTTTGGCTACTGATATGTGTTTTCAGTGAGTTTTGTGAGTTTCAAGGTTTTTAGTGAAAACATGCAAACACAAGGCATTTATATGCAAATTCCAAGAAGGGTCCAGAATGACAAATGAAGAAGAAAAGAAGAAATTCCATGCTGGAGACCTTGCGGTCGTAAGGTGTTTCAGACCTTGCCCCTGCAAGGTGGACAGTAGCTCAAGAAAATCAAAGCCCGGATCCAGAGGGCCTTGCGGACGCAAGGTACCCCAGACCTTGCGACCGCAATGTGGTCAGAACGCGTAAAAGTCGTGTTTTCACTGGAGATTCGATTACAATACAACTCTTCGGTATAAATAGAAGCCGGTAGTCAAAGCCTAGGATATAAAAAAACAGCTGGAAACAGTTTTGTATAGCTTTAGAGTAGATTTTAGGTTGTATAACATATTTAGATTGTGTAATTACAAGTATTGAAGATCAAATCATGTCTCCATTCATCTCCATGTGTTGTTCATTGTTTATGATGAACTAAATCATCACTAATCTAGGAGGTAGGAGGTAACTTGTATCGAATTTATGTTTTAATTCATATTTATGTTCATTCAATTCTTGTTGATTGTGGTGATTATCAATCTCTCTATTATTTCGCTTTGAACAAATGAATGTAATTGCAAATAATAAAGGCCTAGATGTGCGGATAACTACATGACCAATGTGCATATGTCGTACACTGGCTCACCATCACAATAAATTGGACCTATCGATGCACGATAGTGATAAGTTAGGACCAGATTCATACATGAACTAGGTGACAAATAGATCATATGTTCTTGTGCTTAGGATATAGAATGGATGAATATTGCGGGGATGGAGGCTGAACCAATAGTTCAACAGACTATATCTATCTATTGTGAATGAACCCAAGAAATTGAATGATAATTATTTTGAATTAAACATAGAGGAGATACAAGTGAAACCTGAATCCTAGATTGCCCAATGATTAGGTTTGTAGTTGGGTCGAGCCAAAGACGTTAAACAAAGGCGCTGAGTGGGAGGCAACCCACTATTATGAATTTTATTGCTTTTATAGTTAAATATGCTATTCTCCGTTAAATGTATTTTTGGACATTTAATCTTTAAATTAAATATGCCAAAATTCAAGTTTGGGGGAGAAAAACATCTTAATGTTGTATTTATATGTTGCTAATAATCTTAGTTTAGAATTTTTGTAGAGTTTTACAATGCAGGAAAGTGACGAAACGTAACGGAATATAACATAAGGGCTTAACTGCTAATCTGCTGAAAAAAAAATGAAACAGAAACGAAAAGGAGACATTCTGCCGACCTTGGGGACGCAAGGTGTGGAAGGCCTTGCGACCGCAAGGTCCTCAGTAAATGCAGGCTTCGTGACTTGTACTGGCAGACGTGGGAATCCGTTGAAGAATGCTGACCGCCTGAACTGCCTACCTTGCGGACGCAAGGTAAAAGCCACCTTGCGACCGCAAGGTGCCTTTATATAAGCACAGTCGGGTTTTCTCTGCAAAACTCACCAGAACAACTCCCTCTTTCAAAGCAGCAGTGTAGCAACCCCTCCCCTCTTTCAAAAATCCGGCGAATCTCCTAGATCCGTCCACAATCCGACCATTATTCAAAGATATCTTCTCCCTCCTTTAAACCCTTCAACTCCCATCCTTCATACATCACTCCATTATCCTCCATTGAAGCTTGAAGCTTGAAGCAAGGAGAAGGAGCTCCATTTTTGCCGGCAAAGATCTCAAACCCCAGCGACACTCATCCTTAAGGCTGCAAACAAGTAATTCTAACTCCCTTCTTTAATTTTCGACGTAAAATTTTTGCATGCTAGGGTGTTAGATAATTTTACGTAGATAATATTTGCATGCTTTAGGAATTAGTTTTAATTTTAAAATTTTGAAAAATAATAATATTTTAATTGTTAAATATTTAAATTTAATTTTGCTCAAACAAAATGTCACACAAACGTAGAAACACCGGCGCTTCTTCCTCCTGCCCTGTTCAGGAGGAGGAACAACAATATGACCACCGTCACTTCATTTCCTACGAGGCCTTGGAAAAATACGCGGCCAAGCTCTCCAAGACATTGGTTCCCGAGAGGGGATTTATGGCTGAAGAATTTGGCCTGCGAAATAATTTTACTGCTCGTAGGTGGGGGTTGTTGACTGATTCACCGGACAAGGCAGTCGTGCCTATTGTCGCGAGTTCTACGCCAATGGCCGCATTGGTGTAGATGGGGGAGTTTTAAATACTGTTAATGTTAGGGACATTAATGTAGACTTTTCGTCCCAAAGCATTAACATGTATTACGGCACCGCGGATGGTGCCGATGATTTTAGCACACACCTCCATACCCCTGTCCCTCTCGAGGTGGTCAATGCGACCATCGCCCTCCCTGGTGTTGAGTGGACCCAAAACCGTAATCCACCCTACGGTCCACGCACCATGGAGGAGTCCTTCCTGCTGAACACGGCCAAGCCCGTGTTCAAATTTATTTGTGCCCGTCTCATGCCTTCTAGTCACCAACACACGGTGACTTGGTCTAAGGTTGTCCTGATCTACACCATTATGACTGGTGGGTCTGTTGATGTTGGCCGCCTGATCAACGGCCAAATTAAGACCCTTATTAGAAGTGCCACAAATGCGGGGTTCGTGTTCCCGCATTTGATTACCGAGCTGTGTAGGGGGCAGGCGTGAGATGGCCTCGACACGCGGAGAGGCTTAAGGCTGGGCCGGCCATTACTAGGGCCATTTTGTTTGAGCACCAGCAGCAGCCGCGAGTTCGGGTTCCTCACGGGGAGGAACCCGAAGAGGAGGAGGACCCGCTCGTAGGGATCTCCAATAGGCTAGAGTAGGTTGCCCTTGAAGCCCAAATGGCAACTCAACAGTTGGCACAAATGCGTGCCGACCAAGAGCGGCTGTTTGGGTGGTTTAACACCGTGGGACAAAATGTCTCAACTTATTATGGGCTGCCACCTGGCACGATCCCCGAGTTTCGTCCTCATTCGTTATTTCCGCCCGACTCACCTTGAGTCGAGGCCCAAGTTCCATCCTCTTTCGTTAGGTGGGCATGTTATGTCCTTTTGATATTTGTCCTTCCCCATCAATCCTCTCATATGTTCCTCAATTTTGAGGACAAAATAGAAATTAAGTTTGGGGGGGGGGGATTCTAAGCCCAGAGTCTTAGCAAGTCCTAGCCTAAGGAGGAATGGAGTTGGGCTACGTTTTTAGGGTGAGGAAAATTTTCTTTTCTCGATGGCCATTTTCCTCCTCACCCGCCTTTCTTGTTTTTAATTTTTCTTATTTTCGGAGGTGTTGCCTTGACCAGAATACACTGGTTTTGATTGCTCGTGGATTCCTCTTGTGGGAACCTATCATCAATTGGGTCATCAACATCTCCAATTTTCTTATATTTTTAAAAAAATTCAAAATCAAAATAAAAAAAATTATTTTATTTAAAAAAAATTTTGCCTCGAGTTTAGGTGTGGTAATACTAGTCGATGAGGAGTTAATGCAATGAACCGCATAGCTAGTCCGTAGATCACTATGGAATTTACTTGATTTTGCGAAACTTTTACTTTTCTCCAAATTCTTCATGCACCTACACCAGTCTTAATTATGGATTGATTAGAATAGTTTTATAAAGTTTATAGCACCTACTTCATTACAACTAGATATGCACAAGAATATGATGCATAGCCATTCGAACATGATTGTTGCATTAAATTGTAACTTAGGGTCAATTGCAAGATAGTTAGATCCCTTGGATTTTTCTTATTTATATATCTCAAGCACACTTTCGAACCGTGTCTGCATGTTAGTCTCAATTGTCCCTACCATCTGTCTTAGCGAATGCTTATGTGAAATCCAGTGATGCTAAACATTCATGATTCAACCCCACAATTCCCATAGTTGATATGATATTTTGTGTGTCTTACTTGCTTTAAAAACTACACGAGCATTTGGCAATAAGAAATGACTTAGGCCATCTTTGGATCGTTAGAGCCTAAATATTCCCTGACCTTTACTAAAAATATCTCTAGTGTCCCCGTTGAGCCTATTTAAAAAGAATGGAGCGTGCTAAGAACACTATTAAACCCCCATTCGACATCGTTTCTATTACCCACATTAACTTGACCCTAAAAGCCTATACACTTTTAGCCTACCCTTTGAGAGAGTAGGATATGGGTGGGAAATTGATTTTAGAGAACCATTCTTTCCAGTTAGGCTAATTTTTCTGAAGACTTCTTCTTTTTGTCGTCGTAAAAAAAATAAAATTGTATCGACGAAAAATGAAACGGAAGAAGAAGAGTGCAAAAAGATTCAAATGGAAGCATAACTTTCAAAAGAAAATATGTTAGAAAATTATTGCTGAGAAGAATGATGTGATATTTTTAGAAGTGTATATTTCCCAAAACAAGTTTGGGGGGGGGGGGAAAGAAGAAAAGTGAAAAATAACGAAAAAAAAATACTCCCCTACTTATAGTCTTTGCAAGTCCTAACCTAAATAGGGAAAACTTCCTTTTGCTTGAAAGTATGAGGGATAAAGGGTAGTCTTACTCTCTCACTTTGAATTCCAATCACTTTCCATCAAATCCCCCATCACCTTGGCCTTACATTACAAGCTAAATAAAGACCTAATGATCTTCTTGCCAATGCTTGTGTTGTTTTAACTACTAAGTGAGTCATATGGAATTGATCAAACACTTCATGTTCATTATGATTCACCTTAAAGCTCACTGTGTTAGCATAATCTTAGCTATTACAAGTAATTGGGATAGGAGAGCATTGTATGTCATACATAGAAGTGCATGTGATGGATGTATAAGTTTTTGAAATCCTTGGTGACCTCTCTTTCTGTAATAGACCATGTTTGGATGGTAGATCTCATAATTCATAATGCATGGTTTTCAATTAAACTTTGATTTTCATATGAATGTGGTGCTTAGCTTAATAAAACTGTTTTGGTTAAGATATTCTCTAAGACTGGTGATCACACACACACGGAGAAATTAAAAGTGGTAGCAGTTTTAAGAAAAGATCAGTTGGTTTTATGTGACTTAGCCTGCATATATGTGGTGAGCATCGAACTGAGACTGCCTTTGTATGCCATGCTATTATAACTCGAGGTTGAAGCCAAAAAGATTTTTTGTTTTATCTTAGTTAAGTTTTTATCCGTTTTTGTATTTATCAGTTTTTGTATTTATCTGCATAGTCTAGTCACTCGAAAGAGTCTCCTTGAGTTTGTGGGTTTATAGAGGAGTGTAAATAGTGTCACCCTCCAAAAAGATTTTCATTTTTATTGTTAATTGATTGCTTTTGTATTTATAAGTATTGTTTACTCGTGGACGAGCAAAGTTTAAGTTTGGGGGTATTTGATCGATGTATTTTTTACGTCGATTTCATATACTTCTATGACTTAAATTAGGCTAATTCACGAGGCTTTTGGCTACTGATATGTGTTTTCAGTGAGTTTTGTGAGTTTCAGGTTTTTAGTGAAAACATGCAAACACAAGGCATTTATATGCAAATTCCAAGAAGGGTCCAGAATGAAAAATGAAGAAGAAAAGAAGAAATTCCATGCTGGAGACCTTGCGGTCGCAAGGTGTTTCAGACCTTGCCCCGCAAGGTGGACAGTAGCTCAAGAAAATCAAAGCCCGGATCCAGAGGACCTTGCGGACGCAAGGTACCCCAAACCTTGCGACCGCAAGGTGGTCAGAACGCGTAAAAGTCGTGTTTTCACTGGAGATTCGATTGTAATACAACTCTTCGGTATAAATAGAAGCCGGTAGTCAAAGCCTAGGATATAGAAAAACGGCTGGAAACAGTTTTGTATAGCTTTAGAGTAGATTTTAGGTTGTATAACATATTTAGATTGTGTAATTACAAGTATTGAAGATCAAATCATGTCTCCATTCATCTCCATGTGTTGTTCATTGTCTATGATGAACTAAATCATCACTAATCTAGGAGGTGGGAGGTAACTTGTATCGAATTTATGTTTTAATTCATATTTATGTTCATTCAATTCTTGTTGATTGTGGTGATTATCAATCCCTCTATTATTTCGCTTTGAACAAATGAATGTAATCGCAAATAATAAAGGCCTAGAGGTGCGGATAACTACATGACCAATGTGCATATGTTGTACTGGCTCACCATCACAATAAATTGGACCTATCGATGCACGAGAGTGATAAGTTAGGACCAGGTTCATACATGACTAGGTGATAGATAGATCATATGTTCTTGTGCTTCGGATATAGAATGGATGAATGTTGCGGGGATGGAGGCTGAACCAATAGTTCAACAGATTATATCTATCTATTGTGAACGAACCCAAGAAATTGAATGATAATTATTTTGAATTAAACATAGAGGAGATACAAGTGAAACCCGAATCCTATATTGCCATCTACCATAAGATCTTCATAACCGGTAATTGCTGCTAATTAGTTAAACACCTAAATATTAATAGTAGATTAGAATAAAATAATTACAAAAACCCCCCTTAGATTAATAATTTGCTATCAATAAATTGCACTAACTGTGATATCTTGTCTATGTGGGTTCGACCCTTGCTTCCAATACTATTCTATAATAGTCTTGTCCACTTGCAAAGAAAATAATTAAAATAAGACATCGATCACCTGCCCTAAGGCTAAGGTGCGAACTTCATGTCCTACCAATCGGATAGAAGCCTACCTACCTGCCTACCTCCTTGTTCATATGGAGTCGGGTCGGACACGAGTTTTCTCTTTCAAGTTAATAGAAGTAATTCCTTTTGTAAGCTTGAAAATAAATGTTGAAAATCAATTCAATTAGATAGGGGAGTTCCGAACCATGCAAGCCTATCAACCCTTTCGTCTGACCTAGAGTAGTGCAGGGGAACAATTGCGAGGAAATAGTCAAGTATGACCATTTGACCCACACTTATATTTTATGGCCTTTGACCAAAAAAGATGATTAACTTCCTAAAATATCCCTACAACTTTCCAAACTGATTAAAACCTCTTACGCAGTATTCTTCCCCATTCTCTCATGTCGTCTTCTCCATTGCCTACTCCATCTCCGGTCTTTGTCCTTCGCCTTCAAACATCATCGCCACCATTTTCATTCGTCAAGGTCCAGCTCTCTCCCTTCTTTATCTCTTTCAGTTTCTTTTCTACAGCTTCAAACTATATATCGAAACCATAAACTATATATTGAAACCATAGGGTTTGATCGACTGCCTTCACTCTCTCTGTGTGTTTCGCTCTTGATTGACTTGTGAGTTGATTAATCGACTGGTGAGTCATTTTGATAGACTCATGAGTGGATTAATCGACCCTTGAGTCGTTAATCAACTCAATAAGGACATTTTGGGGTTTTCATAGTAAAAATACCCATATAAGATGTTTTCTAGTAAGTCAAATCATTTTGGAAAACAACACGTTTGACCTGGCCTTTTCGGAAGAAACCCGAACAATAACTCGCATTTTTATGGATCACTCCATAGCTCACAAACCGGCACGAAAAAGATCTTAGATGGAAAGATTAGCAGTTTCACGCCTCTTTTACCGGTTTTTGTTGATGTGTGGCATTTTAGAAACAATTTTATGAAAAAACCTTATTAAAGAATGAAATTGAAGAATTAGGAAGGAAGAGAGAAGAGAGAATCTTCATTTCAGTAGGCAGTCGTGAATCACATTTTTCATACACTAGATGAATCCTAACTGCACTATTTATTACATCGACATTAGAGCCTAACAACCAACAATACTAACTACACAACTCATCCTTTATCTTCCATATCTTTACACTCGACACCCTTGAAGCTTGGTATGCCCTTGTTGACTTTCGCAGTCGAACACTTTACCTCCCCTGAACTAGAGTTCTGATCAGTTGCATCCTTGACTTCATCACCCCCCTCAAGTTGAGAGGGGAGAACAAGTTCAACACACGAAAGTTGGAAAAGAAGATAATGAAGCTGAGATAGAGGCAGGGCCTTAGTGAACACATCAGCCAATTGATCACATGTGGGAACATGAGCAGTAGCAATTAACCCCTGAGCTATCTTTTCCCTTATAATATGGCAATCAATCTCGATATGTTTAGTCCTCTCATGATATACTGGATTAGTTGCAATATGCAGGGCAACTTTATTATCACAGTATAATGAAATAGGAAG
Source organism: Codonopsis lanceolata (assembly GCA_013146195.2). NCBI lineage: Eukaryota > Viridiplantae > Streptophyta > Magnoliopsida > Asterales > Campanulaceae > Codonopsis > Codonopsis lanceolata. Next base: position 37,380 of record JABEVN020000046.1, read on the forward strand.
AGAAGATGAAATATGAAAGTCCTGGAGAAGAGCATGCAGCCAAGTCAATTCGCAGCAGGTAGAGGCCATTGCTCTATATTCTGATTCTGTAGAAGATTTGGATACTGTAGGTTGTTTCTTGTTTTTCCAAGAAACAAGAGCAGACCCTAAGAATACATAGAAACCAGTGACAGATCTTCTGGTTGTAGGGCACCCTGCCCATTCTGCATCACAATAAGCAGATAGAGTAGTACTAGAATTGGCTGGGAAGAACAGACCTTGGCCAGGACTGAGCTTTAGAAACCTAACCAACTTAAGTGTTGCATTCAAGTGGGGCTGTCTTGGTTGACTGAGAAACTGACTCAGAACATGAACTGAGTAAGAGATATCTGGCCTGGTGATTATAAGATATAGTAACCTGCCAACCAGTCTCCTATACCTGTTAGGATTGGAGAGCAAGTTACCATCATCAGCAGAAAGAGCATGGTTCTGGGAAATAGGTAGAGAGGAAGGTTTGGCATTTGTAAGATAGGTCTCTGTGATGATGCCCAGGCAGTACTTCCTCTGGTGTAAACATATCCCAGAAGAGTTTCTAGCTATTTCAAGACCCAAAAAGAACTTAAGCTCTCCCAGATCTTTAATAGAGAAGGCAACATGAAGTTGGGACTTTAGAGCTAAAATGGCCTTAGAACATGAACCTGTAATAACAATATCATCCACATACACCAGAAGAGCTGTGAAGGATGTAGGAGTATGGTGGGTGAAGAGAGTATGGTCATTGACAGATTGCACAAAGCCAAAAGATTTGAGAGCTGTGGACAGTTTGGAAAACCATTGCCTTAGAGCCTGTTTCAATCCATATAGAGACTTAACTAACCTGCATACAAGATTAGGACTGGAGGAAGGAGGACTGTAGCCCGGTGGAAGACTCATAAAAACCTCCTCATTAAGCTCTCCATGCAAAAAGGTATTAGACACATCCATCTGGAACAAGGGCCAGTTGTTGACAGCAGCCACTGCCAGGAGGATCCTTACTGTGGTCATTTTTGCAACTGGAGAAAATGTGTCAAAATAGTCAAGGCCCTCTGTTTGAGTGAATCCTTTAGCCACTAATCTGGCTTTATACTTGTCAATGGAACCATCCTACTTATGCTTAGTTTTGAAGATCCACTTACATCCTACAACCTTCTTACCCTCAGGTAAAATTTGGAGAGTCCATGTCTTATTCCTCTCTAAGGCTTCCAATTCTTGAGTCATAGCCTGACACCAATGAGGGGATTGAACAGCCTGGGCATAGGTTCTAGGCTCATAGGTACTATCAATAGTAGCAATGAAAGATTGATAATTAGGTGAAAGATGAGAGTAAGCAATAGAATTGTAAACATAATATGGAAAGTACCTTTGAACACAAGGACCATTGGATGATGGTATGTTGAATGGCATATTAGTATAGTCTTTATACTTCACATGGATTGATCTCTGTCTGACAGGCCTAGGAGAAGGAACATTTTGATCAAGAGAATAAAGAGGATTGATATGAGCAGAAGGAGAGGCTGAAGAAGAACCAGAAGAACATGAATTTGCTGGAGAGGAAGTATCAGAAGACACAGGAACTTGAGAAGGAAGACAATCCTCCACAGGTGGATCATGAAAAGTTGGAAAAAGATTAGGAGTGGATGAAGGGACAGAGGGGGTAGAGTAAGGAAAACATTGTTCATAGAATTGAACATCTCTACTGTAGAAAATCTGCTTAGTAGCCAAATCATACAACTTATAAGCTTTCTTGCCATTAGGATAGCCCAAAAATAGACATTTTCTGGCCCTGGGGCCAAACTTATCCCTATTGTGAGGTAGAGTGGAGGCAAAGCACAAACACCCAAATACTCTGAGATGATTGAAAGAAGGTTTTTGTCTTAAGAGAACTTCATAAGGTGTTCTGAACTGCAGGACAGAGCTGGGAGATCTATTAATCAGATATGTGGCAGTGAGTAAGCAATCTCCCCAAAAGGAAATGGGAAGATTGGCTTGAAACCGTAATGCCCTAGAGAGTGCAAGTAAGTGTCTATGATTCCTCTCAGCTCTCCCATTCTGCTGAGGGGTATCAATACAAGTGTTTTGATGTATAATACCTAGAGGTTCAAGAACAGCAGAAACAGAAGCACTGAAGAATTCAGTACCATTATCAGACCTAATCTCCTTGACACTAGCGCCAAACTGAGTTTTAATCATGGTAAGAAAGTATTGGAGATAGACAGAAACTTGGTTTTTGGATTTAAGCAGAAAGATCCAGGTAGTTCTGGAATGATCTTTTACTATTGTTAAAAACGAATTATGACCATTATAGGTAGAATGCCTATAAGGTCCCCAAACATCACAATGAAGAAGGGCAAAAGGTATTTCAAAATGTGACGAACTCAAGGGAAATGGCTGTTTAGTTTGTCTGGCAAAGTGGCAGATGTCACAAGGAGATACAACATTCAAATCATTAACAATACAGATATTTAAGTGCTTAAGAGAGGTAACAGGTATGTGGCCAAATCTTAAATGCCATAGATGTATTTCTTTATTGAAAGCAGTAGAAGCAGAACATGAAATCAAAGAGTTTTGCATTGTACTGTTACAAACATCATAATACAAACTGGAAAGAAAAAAGAAGAACTAAAACCAGCCTTGGCAGAACAGTTCCTTGTGACCAAAGTCTATATAATCCTCCTATCAATCTACCAATCTCCTTGGTTGCCTTGTGTGCAGGGGTTCTGCATGAAGCAAGAGGTAGAAGAAAAAATAAGATTACACTGACTATCACTAGCAAGTTTACTTCATGATAGGAGATTATATTGGAAAGAAGGAACAAACAACACATCATGAAGAATGATGTCTGGACCAAGAATGATAGTACCTTTGTGAGTTATCTTAGCAGTGTGACCATTTGGTAGATGTATGAAAGAATTAGTGCATACAGGGTTAACAAGAACACTAAAATTGTTGGTAATATGATTGGTTGCCCCAGTGTCTATAATCCATTCAGTAGTGTTTGAGCTATGACTAGCAGAAACATTAGAAGGTACAAAACTGGTACAACAAGTAAATTTACCTGAGAGATGAGACTCAGGATTATCTAGCATGGCTTCAGCACAAGACAAGAGACTCAGCAGCTGTGTGTATTGAGCTGAAGTTAGTCCTGGCATAGTAGACTTACCATCTGCAGAAACTTCATCTGCAATGTTGTCCTCTCTACAAACAACATTTGCAGCCATTCCTCTTACCTTGTTCTTTGGCATCCTGCTCAAATCAGGTTTGGTACCATACAACTTGTGCCAATCTGGATAGCCATGCAAATAAAACCATCTCTCCTTGGTGTGTGAGTCTCTATGGCAAAATTCATACCAGAATTTACCTTTCTGAGTAGATGTATTGACAGATCTAGACTTATTCATGTAGTTCTTATTACTATTTCTCCCATTAACAGAGTATCCAGTCTCAGCAGCCTTGCTCATAAAAACAGTAGGCATTTCATTGACATTAACACCACTTCCAGTGCTACACTTTCTCTGCGATTCTTCTTGAATTAAGAGATTTTCTGCCTTGCTTAGACTAGGTAGAGGAGTCATCATTATAATTTGACCTCTAGTGGTGGTGAATGTGTCATTAAGTCCCATAAGGAATTGAAACAACTTTTGTTCGTGTTCATATGTCTCTTGTTTTCGTATTGCACCACAGTGACAGTTTAGATCACAAACACATTTAGGTATACTGTTCAGGCTAGACAATTCATCCCAGAGACTCCTAAAGTTAGTAAAATAGGCAGATATAGATTGATTTCCTTGATGACATTCAACCAAAAGTTTTCTCACTTGGAAGGTTTTAGGAGCATTATTTTGAGAAAACCTAGCATCAAGATCCTCCCAAATATCCTTGGCTGTAGAGAAATACACTATACTAGACTTAATATCTGTTGAGACCACATTTAATAACCAAGCTATAACCATGTTATTGCATCTATTCCACTGATCTAGGTATTTGGACGTAAGAAGAGGTTTTTTTATTTCTTCCATTGACTAGGCCTAACTTATTCTTGGTCGTGAATGCAATCACAACAGACAACTTCCACTGATTGAAGTTAACAGAATCAAACAGAATTTGAGTAACAAGAACCATACCAGGATGATCATTAGGATGGAGAAATAGAGGATGGGAGGGATGAAGTTGAAGACTAGAGATATCCAAATCATACTCATCTACAGTTTCATTGCCTTCCTCATGTACGGAATCTTCAGTATCTTCACTAGTGTTGCTCTTCACCATAGTTGAAGAATTGAACCTTGAATTCTTATTTGACACAGCCTTTGGAAATGAATTTTGGACAGAGTAGCGGAAGAGAAATAGGATCAGAATCGATGCTCTGATACCACGTTAAAGAATGAAATTGAAAAATTAGGAAGGGAGAGAGTAGAAAGAATCTTCATTTCAGTAGGCAGTCGTGAATCACATTTTTCATACACTAGATGAATCCTAACTGCACTATTTATTACATCGACATTAGAGCCTAACAACCAACAATACTAACTACACAACTCATCCTTTATCTTTCATATCTTTACACTCGACACCCTTGAAGCTTGGTATGCCCTTGTTGACTTTCGCAGTTGAACACTTTACCTCCCATGAACTAGAGTTCTGATCAGTTGCATCCTTGACTTCATCAAACCTTTTTATGATTAAAAATAATTACGGAGTAAACTGTTGAAAACTTTGGAAAATTGATCACTAGCTAGCAATTATGCCTAATAATAAAGGAGTAAACCGGGCGGATGTAGTAGAATGAGTGACCTAATCTTTCGTCTAACGGGTCAGATAGGTAAACGACGATGTCATGGTGGCGACGTCGGCAGGAGATTTCTCAAGTGAAACATAGCTGTAATTTTTCGATGTCGTAGCCCATGTAGAGCTAGAACCTGAAAAAACAGAGAGTGGTGGAAGGTCAGAATAGAGAAAGAAAGTGGGGGTGGAAGAGAGGGATAAATGTGAGGAGAGAGAATATGGAGAGGGGGTGGGACATTTTTTATTTGAAATATAATATTTTGGTTTTGTGGTGGGGGTAGGGAGAGTTACTGTTGGGGGAGTTGACAAGTTTGTTTTAGTTTGATGAAAATTACAAATACTTATAATGAACTTTGATTAATAAGGTAACATGAGTATCGAATGTGAAATTGAGTTTTACTTGGGGTATCCAAAGTGAAATAATCTCTATCTATTTCATTACTATTAAATAACGAAATTGATTTTAGTCAAATACATTATAATTCTGATTTTAAAAAAATCATAGAAATTTTAATTTTTGACTTTAGCATTTAAGTCTTTTATTTTTTTTAAATTAATAAGGGCATTTTATTCTATTCGAAGGTTTTCATCCAACATAATAGATGAAAACGACTTGAGTTACCTTATTAAATGTCAGACCGGCCAAGTAGAGTGATTTAAAGTGTGAAAAAAATTGTATATTAAGCTTAACGAACAGTAAATTTACCAATTGTAAATTAAGCTATATTTATAGTAACTTCAATTAATTTTTATTAATCTGTGTGCGAGTCAAACACAACAAATATTTACTCACTTCGTTTCGGGTAAATAGTTCATCATTTCATTTTGAGTTGTTTCACTTAAAGAGTCTATTTTCAAAATCTAAAGTATAAAAGTGTCATTTTATTATCAACGAACTATTATAAATATCATTTTTTAAAAGTTTGACTTTCAAATGAGACTCTTTGGTCGAACAAAGGGAGTAATATTTATAAGTACACATAACATTAAATGTATATGGAACAATGGTCTATCTTGCCAATGTATTTTGATCCATCTTTGTATTTTATCTCTGTATCTTTATTTGGTCAAAATTGTTTATTAGCATTAAAGGGGATTGCAATTTCCTCATTATTCCCAATTACAATAAACTCATAATAGAATTATTCAATATCATCTGCTATATTGGGTCTGAAAATTACAACTCAAAACTCGTTAATTCACTCAATCAGACTTGAAAATTATCCGATTCAACTAAACACGTTAATTTTTTTTGGATCGAAACAGGTTACTCATTTCGACCAAAAAAATTAACGAGTCGCTTTGGGTCAGGTCGAACCTACTAGGCTACTACCCATTTGACCTGTTATTTTCTTGTTATATAAATGTAGTTTTTTTTATGGAAAACGTGGGTTGAAACGGGTCAACCCGCTCTGACCCACCACACATGTCAACACGACCGTTTCAATCCAACTCATTTCGACCCGTTTAATTTTGGGTCATAACGAGTCATGACCCGTTACCCATTTCAACCCAACCCAATACACCAAATCGTCAGCCCTACCATATACTATAGTTTTGCAAATAGGGTTAGAAATCTTTAATTGGTAGCTTGTTTAAAAGTTGAGGTAGTCTCCTGTAAGATAGTCTTACGGATCTCTATCCGTAAGACGGATCTATTCAGGTTAAATAGGACAAAATTCAAAAACTTAATGCAATCCCTTAGTTTTTGAAAATTATAGTGCCACCCCTCATCTTTGTATACGCAGAGTGTCACTTTTTACTATTAACAGTGTCACTTTATATTATAAAATGTGTCACTTTTGGCCTTAAAAGTGTCACTTTGCATTTTTAATGAAAATTATAATTTTTCTCTAAAAAAGTGTTACTTTTTGGGCTTAAATGTGTCACTTTTAGTCTTAAATGTGTTACTTTCACTTGAAAAGTGTCTCATGTTTTAAAAAATAAAAATCATTACGTTTGACGTTAAAGTGTTACTTTATAACATTGAAATGATCACTTTTTAGTATTAAATGTGTTACTTTTGATCATACAAGTGTCATTTTACCTTATAAATAAAAATCTTCGTTATTGACCTTAAAAGTGTCACTTTTTAGCATTAAAAATGTCGCGTTTTAACATTAAATGTGTCACTTTTAGCAATCAACGTTAGTTTTAAAGTAACATTTTTAGTATTAAATGTGTCATTTTTTAGTATTAAGAGTGTCACTTTTTAGTATTAAATGTGTCACTTTTTAGTATTAAGAGTGTCACCTTTTAGTATTAAGAGTGTCACTTTTTAGCATTAAGAGTATTACTTTGAATTTTAATGAGAATTATAATAAATTTCCGTTTATATTGTCACTTTCAACCTTAAAATGTGTCACTTTTATTTTTTCAATGTGTCACATTTTGCTTTAAACGTGTCATTTAGCATTTCGTTAAATTCCATTAAGGCCCGCCAAATATTAAATGTGTCACTTTTTAGTATTAACAGTGTCACTTTTTAGTATTAAGAGTTTCAATTTTTAGTATTAAAAGTGTCACTTTTTAGTATTAAGAGTGTCACTTTTTAGCATTAAGAGTATTACTTTGAATTTTAATGAGAATTATAATAAATTTTCCTTTACAGTGTCACTTTCATACTTAAAATGTGTCACTTTTGTCTTTTCAATGTGTCACATTTGGCTTTAAACGTGTCATTTAGTATTTCGTTAAAGTCCATTAAGATCCGTCAAGTATCTCAAGACAATTGATGCTAACGGGGCTAACAAAGGATTAAACTGTAAGGCGTGAAAAGATAAGAATTTCGACAGCAAACCTTAAAAGTATAGGGATACCGGAGTAAAATGACACATTTCGGTAATAAAACTTAAGAAAAGGGCTAGGAAGTTTCAAACCTTAAACCAGGTCTCAAATTTCCAAACTTTAAGCTTGTGCCGCAAACCATCTCAGCAGATTCATTTTAATGATTTTCATAACGTATTATTTATTTATTATAACCCGCGAATTTCTAAATGAGACTCCCACCATCCTACACAAATCTTTACCTTAAAAATTTAGGGGTTTGAAGTAGAATATCCATATACGTCAAATTTATTGAGATTACAAGAATGACTTTAATTAACTACTCCTATAAATTTATTAAATAATACGCTCTTCGTTTTGGACAAAAAGTCGATTATTTCATTTTTTATTTAAATAGTCAATTTAAAAAAATTAACGCATAAAAATATCATGTAATTATTAATGAATTACTAAAAATGTCATTTATTAAAAAAAAACTTGACTTTCAAATGAGACTCTTTATTGAGGAGTAATATAGATAAATTTTAGAAAGTAATTATTATAGCATATAATTATTCATGAAAGAAGTACTTTAACACGTCATTTTGTCTATCATATGATGAATTAAAACTTTTCCTTTTCTTGTAAGCTTAATTTCATACTTTTAAATATAGCCGACTTTTAAAAAGAACTTGAATACAAAAAAAAAGTTAATTCGCTTTTCAAAATTAAAAAATAATTTTACATATTAAAAATGGGTAGATTCTATTGCTTATCTGGAAAAAAAAAGTTAGTTAATTGATATACTCCCTCCATTTTTAAATTATCGTTATCTTTTATTTTTTTTCGTCTATTCTAAAATTTCTTTAAGGAAGAGTCTAGAGCTACTACAAATTTTGTTTATTCACTATATTTATTAATGGTTAATTATATTTTTTCAGTTTTCAAATTATCGTTCACCTTTCTTTTTTCGTTCGTTTTTAAATAATTGTTATCTTTCAAAACTATCCATTTTTAAGAAAATATTTTTATCACTTTACCCTTATTTTTTCTACATACTTTAATTATGATCACATACTCAAGGATATTAAAGGAAATCACACATTTCACGAACATTTATAATACAGTCAATCATTTTTTCTTAAACTGTGTGCTGAGTCTATATAGACAATATTTTGAAAACGTAGGGAGTATTAGTTAGTGTTATTACATAATTGTTCTTCAAATACTTACTTTATTTGATGAGTACATACAAAAAGTTGAGTAACATTTTTTTTTATTTTTGCGAAAACTTGGGTAATACGGTTTTACATATATTTTTTGTAAGACGGATCTTTCTTACCCGACTCATTGTGCATTGGTAGATTAAGCTGTGAGAGAGTGGAGTTTCATCTTACAAATAAAAATCCGTAAGACGATTTTATAGGAGATTTACGTTTTTCTTTTTCAATTGACGATTTTTTAATGGTGGACTAATGTTAGGGGCTTTTTTTTTGGTAAACTTCTAAAGAATTTGATAAAATTGTTTTTTTTAATAATCATGACCTAATTGTCATGTTTGACTGAACAAACAGATTAAAAACATAATTGACTTTGATATAATTAACCTTTAGGCCAAATTACAAATTTTTCTCCGAAATGTACACCTAATCTCATATCACTATCTAATATAATTTTATCTCAATTTGATACCTGATATTGCTATTTGTGTCAAATAGCTATCTAGGGCTTAACTTAAGTGTGCTTGAATTAACGATTTTTCACTAATAAAAGTTGATTCTATGTAGTTATTTGACACAAATGACAACATCATATATCAAATTAGTACACATCTTATGTTAGATAATGATTTGAGATATGATATATATTTTAGGAGGAAATTTGTAATTTGACCTAACTTCTATTAAATCCCACGGATATTGAGTCAAAGAGCTTGTAAGGAAGTCAACGTTGGTCAAAGGTTATGGTAATCTGTATGTTACGAGGGATTTATTTTGTGGTAGACTAGATTTCAGGTGAGATCAGATTGTGTTATAATTTTTAATTTGTAAGATAAAACTTTATTTTTTACAACTCAATCATCAACATATGATGAGTCAGTAAAGATAATCTTTCTAATAAAAAATATCTTTAAAAATTATTTCATCTGTCTCTAAAATTATTGTATGTATTGACTTGACGAACCGTTTAATACATTTGAATGAATTATTAATATTAGAATAATATGTGATTTTTTTTAAAACCCATAAATATGTGACCTAAAATTAAAATAAGAATAAAAAATAAAAGTAAAATAATAAAAATAATGTTTTTAAAAGAAATTTTTAAAAAAAGATAATTATTTTGTAACCCAAGAAAAAAAAAAGTGAAAGATAATAACTTTGGGAAAGATAGACTATCTGCCTTTCCGCTAATGACTTATGACGCTAACCAAACGAAAAATGGCCCACAAATAGTGAGACAAATTTTGGAGGGATTCCCCCAACTGAGGAGAGAGAGAAAGAGGGAAAGTGAACTTTATAAACCCCCGGCGTCAATGGCCGTTTCTATCTTTTTTTCTCACTCATTTGCAACACCTGTAACCACCATCCATAGGTCTGGACGAAATCCCAAGTCGATTCCCCACACCCCCTCTATAACTACCCCTTGATCCCAATCCCGAAGGGTTTCTAATGCCCTTCCCGGACCCACACCCGTATCCGGACCCGGAGCTTGAAGATTGCTTTCATGGCGACTCCCGACGGCGGAAGCGGCGGCGGAGACAAGGGGAAATTTAATAAGTCTCTGAAACTCCATGCCCAGCAGAAACTCGAGCTGGGTTTCGCTTATTCTGGCTCCAAGTCTTATCGGTCTCTAATTCGGAAAATGAAAAATGTTGGCTTGAAATCAAAACAGAAAGAGGCCGAACAGGGTGGGTCTGAATCTGATTCAACCAGTCTCCCGCTCCGTCCTCATGCTGAAGATTGCTCGTATTATATGCGAACTGGGTATTGTCGGTACGGGCCGAAATGCAAGTACAATCACCCACTAACGAGGCCCATTCCGGTAATTACTTTTTTTCTTCACTCACACACACGCATGCATACACGAATTTGTGAAAAAGATAGGTTCTTTGAGCTGAATTTTTCTGCTTTTATGTGTATCAGAATGTTGATGATGAGGATGCAGGGACAGAGAAGGGGAGCGATGGAAACTCTGAGAAGTCAAGTGTTGCATGCAAGGTTGATACTTTTTTTATCACTCTCTTGATTTTTGTTTTTTTTTTTTTAGTTTGGATTTTTGGATAATTTGTTATATACTTCGTGAGCATTTATTTTGGGTCGGTTATAGGGGTAATTTTTTCGGTTTTGGTTTAGGAATGAAGTCTTGAAAAGGAAATGGAGATTGTTTATATGATAATTTACTAAAAACTGTGAAGAAAAGGGAAGGATTCAAGTGTTTATGTGAAGATTGAGAAATTGTACTATGGAAAGCTCATTAAAACAATGAATATTAGAGAAAAATGCTCATCACAAGTTATATGATGGATTCGTTTCTAAATTTTTTCATCCAACTTGAGTATGGCGCGGAGGAAAAACATAAGATATGGTGATCATTACGTATGGAATGGATTTGAAAATAAACTGATTTGAATCCTCATTCTTTGGACAACATGTTGTCGATATATCCCATTAAAACGGAAGCCGGCAAAATTGAGAATAAGTTGGTAAACATACCTTGGATGTGAGATTCTCTCCTAGGTTGAACCTCAGGACACGTGGAGTACAAATCCGTGATGTTAACACTCTTTTCCCTCACCTTTAAATAGTTTTTCACTGCAGTTTTCTTGAAAATCTCGTTACCTTAGTCATTAATGTTGTACCTGAGATGTGCTTTTTCAATTAGATGATTCAACTTAGTATTCTGTGTGTAACTAAATCTCATGTTTCTGGACATGATTATTTGTCCTAAGCAGTGGGTGTGATGAGGGAGACAGGGATAGAGAGGCAGGAGTGATGAGTGCTGTTGATAGATTATAATTACTGGCTCTTGAAATATGGCGTTTTAGTTTGAAATCTTTTATGTACTGTCTGAGTATTTCTTTTGGGTGGTTATTGAATTAATCTGTTCATTTTGGCCACGGAAAGCTATCTTGAAAAAGAAATGCAGGTTGTTCAAACATCTCCCATGAAGAGGAAGGTGTTTGTATGTTTATTATCTGAAGATGGAGAGAAATATGTACAAAGGCAAGCTCATTAAAACAAGTTATTTGTGATCGATTCATTTCCAAATTACGAAGTAGAAGGAAAATACAACAAAGTGATCAATACTTATTGAGGGGATTCTGAAGTGACTGATTTGAATCCCAATTTTTTTTTTGATAAGTAAATAATATATATCAAGCATCAAAAGAGGTGATGCGTCCTTTGTACACTAGAAGTATACCAACCAAAAGATTAACCAATATCTATGCTATTTACAAGATCTACAATATCAATGTTGAATCTAGGAGAAGAGTGATCAGCCTCGGAACACCAAAAATGAAGGGTGCGAATCAACAAATTCTTCAATTCCGGGACTGACATTTCCACGTTATCGAATGCCCTATGGTTTCTTTCCTTCCATAGAATCCAACACACTCCCAAAAGAGCTGTCCCCCATATACGACTACTCCTATTCGAATACCCCATATTCCAACCTCTGACATGGTCAATGATCGAATTTGGCATGACCCAAGACATATTGAACATTCCCAGCACAAAATTCCAAAGCTCTAAAGCCAATTGGCAGTGAAGAAGTAAATGATTTACACTCTCCTCGCCAACCTTACACATATAACACCTATTGACAAGAACCATGTTACGTTTCCGCAAATTATCCCCGGTTAGGATAGCTTCATGAGTCGCTTCCCACATGAAAAAAGCCACTCTCTTAGGGGCTTTGGATCTCCAAACTGCTCTCCAAGGAAAAGAAGTTCTACCACAATTGAGAAGCTTGAGATAATACGAGCTAACTGAAAAAAGGGTGCCCCCTGAACCTTTCCAAACCACCTTATCCATCAGCCTGTCTGTATTCTGCTCTTGAAGCATCCCTAAAAGCTGCACAACTGACTCTATCTCCCAATCATGAAAATACCTTCTGAACATGGGATTCCAAATAGGCTTACCCTCCACCAATGATAATATAGAGCTAACTCTACAATCCTTATCCGTGGAAAACTCAAATAAGTTCTGAAACACCTCCCTCAAGCAAATATCCCCACACCATCTATTTTTCCAAAACCTCACCGAGTCCCCATTGCCAACCTCAAAGGCAATGAATCTTTCAAAAGAATTCCACCCTTTCCTTATACCTCGCCAGACTCCCACCCCATAAGACGAATTGACCTCGTTAGGAAACCAGCAATGACCCCCTTCTCCATACTTGCAAACCACCATCTGCCTCCAAAAAGCCTCCTTGTCTGTGAGGTATCGCCACAACCATTTTCCCAGCAAAGCCTCATTAAATAATTTATGTTTTCTGATATTCAGACCCCCCTCCTGAACCCTCGAACACACCTTTTCCCAATTCACTAAATGAAACTTATGCCCATTTGTTTGCCCCTCCCACAAAAAGTCTCTTTCCAGCTTTTCTAATCTTTGCCTAATTGTGGCAGGAATCACAAAGAGCGATAAGAAGTAGGTTGGTAAATTAGCAAGAGTGTTCTTGATCAGGACTAGTCTCCCCCCCTTGGAAAGAAGTTGACGCTTCCACCCTGCCAATCTTTGCTCGAAACGCACGACCACTGGATTCCATAACGCCATGCTCTTTGAATGAGCACCTATGGGAAGCCCAAGATAGGAGGCAGGAAGAACAGCAAACTTACAACCAAACAATGTAGCTAGAGCCCCAACATTTTCCACCCCCCCTACAGGAATAATTTCACTCTTAGAAATATTGATGCGAAGGCCGGAAACTGCTTGAAAAAATATTAGAACTAAACGAAGATTCTCCAACTGAGCCTTATCTGCACCACAAAAAACTAAGGTATCATCTGCAAAGAGAAGATGGGTAATCGACACCTCCCTCTCCCCTCTCCTCCCCACCTTAAAGCCACTTATAAGACCTTCTTGCACTGCCCTCTCTAACATCCTACTAAGAGCCTCCATAAACACGATGAACAAGAACGGGGACAAAGGGTCTCCTTGACGCAAGCCTCTCGAGCTAGAGAAAAATCCCGATGGTTCTCCATTCACCAAGACAGAGAAGCGAACAGTAGAAATACAGAAACGGATCCATTGAATCCACTTGAACCCAAAACCCATTCTTTCCAACATATATAACAAAAAATCCCAGTTCACATTATCATAAGCTTTCTCTATATCCAACTTACACAACAACCCTGGGACCTTGCTTTTCAACCTATCATCCACAGCTTCATTGGCAATAAAGGACGCGTCCATAATCTGTCTATCCTTCACAAAAGCGTGTTGCGACACCGAAATGATACTCCCCATTATCCTCTTCATTCTTTGGGCTAGCACTTTGGATATCAACTTGTAAATGCCACCAACCAAGCTTATCGATCGAAAATCTTTCAAATCAGTAGCACCACTCTTTTTCGGAATCAATGCTATGAACGCAGCATTAAGGCTTTTCTCAAATCTCAACCTAGAATGAAAGAACTGAAACACTTCCATGATGTCCCCTTTAATCAACTCCCAACAATGCTGAAAAAATGCCATAGAAAACCCATCGGGGCCTGGGGCTTTATCTCCCTCCATCTTACGAAGTACAGCTACCACTTCCTCGATCGAAAAGGGACGCTCCAAGGCTGCCGAATCCTCAGCACTGATACTGTCAAAGCCCACACCATCCAAATTTGGTCTCCAGCCCCCACTTTCTTCAAACTGACGCCTAAAAAAATTCATGATGCCCACCCTAATATCTGCCTCATCCTCTAACTGCACTCCTTCAATCTGGACAGATTTGATTTTTTTTGCTGCTCCACGTATTTTTGCCATCCTATGAAAGAATTTGGTATTATTATCTCCCTCCTTTAACCACTGAACCGGCGACTTTTGGCGCCAACAGATCTCTTCGCGCATAAGAAGACTCAGTGTACCAGCCCCTACTTTCTCATCCAGTCTGCAAATCATATCTGAAATTGATTTGATTTTAATCTCCACCTTACCGAAGATCTCTCTATTCCAAACTTTTAAATCCTCTTTGAGCATCTTCAGTTTCCTAGCTAATCTGAAGCTTGGATCACCTGCCACCGAATAAGAAACCCATCTGTCCTTAACCCAGTCCAGAAACCCAGGCTCCTTTAACCACATATTTTCAAACCGAAAAGGAGTTCTCCCTTTAGAGCCACCATCACACAAAAGAAGCAACGGCACATGATCAGAAGATAGTCTCGGTAGGCAGGACTGCACAGAGCTACCAAAGCAACACTCCCAATCTCCAGAAATTAAGAATCTATCAATTCTCGAAAATTGATGACGCTCCCCATTTCTAAACCACGTAAAATCCCCCCCCCCCTACCAAAGCAAGATCCACTAACTCCATTTCATTGACAAAATCATTGAACTTCATCATTTCTCTGGAATAGATGCGAGCACTAGAACGTTCATGAGGAAATCTAACCGCATTAAAGTCACCCCCTACACACCAAGGCACATTCCATCTTGCTTTAGTATTTCTTAGTTCTGCCCAAAATCTCTCCCTAACAGCATTACTACAAGGCCCATAAACCCCTGTAAAGAGCCACTCTTTACTATCATCCAGAGTTTTCAGAAGACAAGAGACTGAGAATTCTCCCAGGACTGAATCAGTTTTCGACAGAACACTTCTGTCCCACATAACTAGAACCCCCCCAGCTGCTCCAACAGAATCTAAATGCACCCAGTCCACCCCTCTAGCACTCCAAATACTATCAATAATCCTAGCATCAACCTTCTCCAATTTCGTTTCTTGCAGACAAACAATCGTCGGATTCCATCTCCTGATTAAACCTTTTATCAGCGTTCTTTTATTTACATCATTAAGGCCCCACACGTTCCAAGACACAATTCTAATATCCATATTAAACAATTTTTTTCCTCCTTCTATCTCCCCCTCCCTGACATGAAAACAAATCGGCATTGAGGCTACTGCACAATTGCTTGAGTTCCCTTTTACCCTTCTCCCTAGTTTTGTTCTGCCTCTTTACGCTACCACCCCCTGATGTTCTCCACTTCTTTTTGATGTCTAGAAGAAGCGCCAGAATCTGATCTTCATAACCTGAACCAGCCACCCCCAATGCCTTCCCGACACCTAAAGCCTTTTTTTTAACCCATAACGATATATCCTCCTCCACCTCTTTATCTGTGAGGTACTCCGCTTCACAATTATCTTCAGGCCGAAAAATATTGATCGGAGTGCAGGAGATAGGTTCGCCATCCTCCACTGACTGCCTCTCCTCCATCCTATCTAAAGAAGACAAATGCTCAAACCCAGAATTCCAAACATTCAAAGGCTTCGCTGCAAGACCCCTACCTACCTCGAAGGAATACGAAGCTCTCTCTCCTGCCAAAGAGCCTTCAGCAACTGCCCATTCTTCAGAGAGAAAGCGATCCTCGTACTTACCCCCGATGTCGCTGCTCTGGCGAAGCTCACGGCTGAAAACCCATTCCAGAAATTCCTCAGAATCTGCCATCCTCGGAAAGTCCGAAAAATCTGCTCCGTTAAGAACAGTCGAAAGCGACTCTGTAGCATCTTTTTCGTGAAAATCCCTTTTCGAAGCCGACCCACTATGCTCTTCTTGAAGATGAGACAGATCATCCTCCTTGACATCAGAACCAGAGGTCGAATTGTAAACGCAGTCACCATGCCCTTCGTCTCGATTCTTCGTCTCAATCGTCACAAGCTGTCCACCCTTAACAATACTGGCCTCTCCTAAAGATAACCCGTCTTCCTGATATCTACCTTGACCAATTTGGGCTTCTGCCCCATCTGTTAATAAAGGCAAACCAAACCCCCCCATAGAATTTAACTCGTCCATAATGTCCTTCGGCCCACCCTTAGAAAAGTCTTTTAAAAAACCATCTTGGGCCTGCTGTAACTCAGGGTGTAGAATAAAAACAAGTGGGCTTTGGGCAGAAGACGGCCCACAAAACCCTGCTTCCAGTTCTGTATGGTCCTTCGCACAAAGGCCCACCTTGACTTGGAACTCATACTCACCATTATCGACATCATCACCCACAACCGGTTTAAAATTTGAATTCGAAACACTGCCTTCCCACGTGCCCTTTGCCGTACTGTCTCTGCCCCCTGCTGCCTCGTCCTTTTTCTGACGCCACACCAGCTTTTTCTGAACATGCGCTCCTCCACCCTTATCGCTGTCTGACTTGGTCTTCTCCGGCACTCCTCCGCCACGACTCCCCTCCCCACACCGACTCCGGCCGTCAACTAACATCTCCACCCAAACAGGGACCTCGAAATAGTTCACGCCCTCTTCTACAATGATCGAAGCCGGGATCTTTGACCTAGAATGAACTAAGATTCTGGCCCACCTCAACTCCCCCTTATTCTTCGTCTCAGTATCGACATCAATGAAACCTCTACACAGATCTCCAATAGCTCGAAAAAACTTGCTACCCCAAAGATGAATAGGTAGGCCCACCACTCGAATCCACACCGAAGTGGGTCTTGATCCTACTCGATAACTGCAGGAAAACGGACTCCATTTCTCCAAAAAGAGGTATTGCAAGTCAAAAATCCAAGGAGAATGTAACATAATCCTTCCCGCTTCTTCCTTAGATGGGAAAATAAAGAGGAAAAGCTTCTCTGCCATGACCTTAACTTCAACGCCACCTGCCGTCTTCCACCTTTGATTTACCCACCTCTGCAACTCGTCTTTGTTCGGAGAAGGAGCAGCCTGATCCCCCACTCTCCCCACCAAACATCTCTCCAAAAACGAATAAGCCCCTTTACAGGAGTTGGGCTCCACCTTAATAACTCCTCCTTCTCTGATCTCTGAATTCCGAACACAAGAAACTAAGTCTGGCCAAGGATGAATCTCCGCTGCTTCCTTGTAAGACTTAGTTGATTGCTTGGGCATGGAAGAACTGATACCTGCAAACCTACGAATCTTACCCACCACCCAGCTCCACCCAGACCCTGCAGCTCCTTCAGGGATACAAATCGACTTCTGTTCCATGGACCCTTAACGGCGATTCTGAAAAATTTCCCCGATCTATTAAACTCACTTGCCAACCTAATTACCCTCGACTTCCCTTGCCTCTGTCTCCAAAAAACACCATTGAACTGAGACGCCTTCTCCAGATACTCGCAAACCCAGACCAACTCATGACTGAAAATCACTAACTCATGAAGTCTACGTCTGGATCTCTCCTGGAATCAATACAGATCTCCACTCTTCTCTTTCCATCTGTGAATTTAAAACAATTTCCTACCCGCATAGAAAAAAGTTCTTTCCATCTAAAATTTTAGTAGAGATTACTAAGTCGATCAGTACATAACACTCAAATTGGCCTTAAACTCAAACCCAAACTCTCTCTCTCTCTCTCTCTCTCTCTCGATTTCTCACTCAAACCCAAACTCTCCATTCATTGGACCAAATGTCGTCCGGATTCCCTTAAAACGTAGTCGACGAAATTGAGGATAAATTGGGTAGACAGGCCTTGGATGTGAGATTCCCTCACACATTTGACCTCAGGACATGTGGAGTTTCGAATCTGTGTCGAACTCTTTTTCCTCACCTTTAAATAGTTTGTAATGACAATTTTCTTGAGAACCATAGCTTATTTATGTGTTTTACGACATCCCTGGTAAACTAAGTTTAATTTGCCTATTAGCTATAAATGACCAGGGAAAATACGTCCAAAGCAACCAGGCCCAAATCCTCTCAAAATCCTAGTGTAAATCACTTCTCTAGGCCTATTGGCTGCTACCATGTTTATGTATAACAAGATTAATAATTGCCGAACGTTACTTTCTGTTTCTTTACTGAAAATACTAGATGTTGCATTAACATATTTTTTTAAATAGGTAGGCTTAACAAAGCAGTTTGATATATAATAAATTGCACAGAATCAACTTTAAGCCAAGTGCATAAATGTATACCCAAGTAATCAGCATATCTAGCTTATCAAAAAGGAAATTTGCATAATCCAATTATTTTATGGTAATCAAGGACATACGAAATATGCATTTAGCTAGCATATATGAAGAAAATCTTGCTTCTGAGCAGCTAGATAAATGAAAGAACCTTAACTTAAGATAATTACCAAACTGTGCATATTTTGTTTCTCACGTTATGATCTGCTATGGACATGTAGAAACATGATTTCCCAACACATGGCATGATGCTGAGCTTCTACTGTCTTGTAAATTGTAATTGTGCAGTTTTACCTAGCAGCTGGAGGTTGCAAGAACGGAGAATCCTGTAATTACCTTCACTCCAAACCAGAGTCAGAAATGGCAATCCTGAAGCTTAACTTTATGGGTTTGCCAATACGAGTGGTAGTACTTCTGTACTTGTGGTTTACTTCTCTACCTGTTTGTTATTATTCTTTGGAGTTGATGTTAATATATATGTATATTTTCTTCTTTTATTTGTAAGGGAGAGAAAGAGTGTCCTTTCTACATGCGAACCGGTTTGTGTGCTTATGGATCCGACTGTAGGTTTCACCACCCCGATCCTACCGTTGTTGACGTATCTGATCCTTGCGATTCAAATCAGAATGCTGAAGCTGAGAGATACTTCAGCAGCACTGCAGGATATATTGGTGAAGAACCTTTTTCTCAGCATTTCTCTGGGTCATCATCATATCAAGCACCCTGGCCTTCGTCTATGATAACAAATAAAGGTGGTCCCTACATGGATAATTATGCATCTTATATGCCTGCAACAAGTTTATATCCTGAAGGTTTTTATCAGACTACTGAATGGAGCGGGTATCAGGTATTTTGCTATTAGACCAATTTTCTGAATTTACTGGGTGCCTGTCGGTTTCTCAAGATCATTCTTTTTCATATATCTTGATACTTAGTTTGAGTTGAGACCTGCTCAGGAGTGCATTCAAATGGTGATTTTTGGCTGACACTTGTAGCTTTGCATGACGTCCTAGTAGATGGACAACTAAGCTTAGGTGCTAAAGTCTATTTATTTTGTCGCCATGTCCTTTCTTTGCAAGGCTCACATGAAGATGAAACGCTTGAAAACGTGTAACAACAAACACTGTAACTGTACAGACCACAGTAAGATAGAACGGTTACATTACTTATCAAAAAAAAAAAAGAGAGAACGGTTACATGCATTGAAAGTGAAAAACTGCCTACATGGTACCAATTGCGTGTTACCGCCAATGGTAATCTGATTAGATACACGAGAAATGTACTCCCTTTATTCAAGGAAAATGTGGAGATCCAAAATTTTGTGTCAAAATTTTCCATTCCAATCTAGGTGGCAAGCGTGATGTCACCCTTAGTTGTATCCCTATCGCTACTCTTTTTTCAAATAGCCCCCATTCGAAAAGTAAATACATATCTACCTTTGTTAGTAACTATTATTTCAAACTTCTTTTATTACTTATCAAAAAAAATAAAAAAATAAAACTTCTTTTACTGTATCTAACTTTTTATTTACTTCCTCCAAACACCCAAGGGATATATATATATATGAGTATCATTAGTTAATCGTAATTACAAAAATGTTTGAACATAATTAATATACTTATATCACAAATGGAAGGTAAAGTTCAAAGGTTAAGGAGATTGTAGGCTTAACTTTTATAAGTCGACTCTTTAATTGAAAACATCCAAAATAACTTTTTGCCTAGGATGGAGGGAGTAATTAATGAGGGGTAAAGTTACAACGTCATATAAATAGCAAGATAAATTTTCAAGGTGAACTCTCTGAATGAAACGGAGGGATTATTCCTTGTCTAGGAATCTAGGATGGCATTTGAGCCTCCATGTCAGTCCACCCTGCCCATTGGAACGAGTTACAGGGAATACTTAAAGCAGTAAATTTTGATTGGGAGGAAGTAATACCGGACAAGGCTAGGTAATGGTTTAGGATTTTGGGACTGCTTATCCATACCCTGCCCACACACAAAAAAAGTAAAAGAAAAGTGATTTCCAAGAATACCCCTGGCTCTGCATTTATTCTTCACATTGCCCTTAAATATGTCTATATATACCCGCATCCTTAGTTAGAAAGGACCCCCAAGACAGTAGCTCTCAGTATTGTGTCTGAGGTAACTTAAGCAACCTTCTCTCCACAAATTTATTTGTATATTTTTGTGTGTGTGTGTGTGTGTCTCAATCTACTTAGTTTGCAGTTCTGTTTTGGTTGTTTAATCATTGATCTAGGATAAATTGTGCTATGATTACAAGTTTAATATTCCAATGGTATAGTTAAGGAGCGGGGATGCTTTTTGTGTATATGAAAATCCATCTTCTTTGGTACCCATTGGAATCATTTTGAGTCTAGTAGGAGTCAATGCCATCTTTAGAAGTCAAATTTAGGTGCCGTAGAAGAAGTTTTGGTAGACACAATTTATCTCCATTTTCAGGTGTTCATTGACTTCTAATGCGTACAGTTGGTGTAAATTTAGAGAAGATGAATTTAAGAAAAGGGGCATTACCTTTTCTAACTATACAAAATAAGATATAATCAAAAGAATGTAACATGCACTAATATGCTCCAATTGGGGTTGTTTAGTCCTAAAAGATCTTAGACTATCTATATGTCCTTAGTTTGTTGAAAATCGGACTTGTGGATCTACAATACTTTCTCTGAAGCTAATACTGCTCCTCGGTTTGTTTAGGTCCTGCAATATTCCCAAGAAAAGAAGCCACCTCGTTCAGTTTCCACAGGGAACGCTGAAATGGACCGTGCAGACCTCTCTAAGAAAGTGGCAGAATCACCTGAAAGTCCAACTGAACCGAAGAGCCGTGTGGCCCCTCCTCGCCCCAAAAGAGAGCCCTGTGTTCTGAATGAATTGGGACTGCCATTAAGGCCTGTAAGTTATAGAATTTCTTTTCTAGCTTCTTGACATTGGCAGTATATGATTCTTATAAGTTTGCTCTATATTCTCGACCCATTCCCCCGTCGAATCTGACATGGGCATTACTTCTCAATACAGGGTAAAGAGGTTTGCTGGCACCATGCAAATTATGGTCTTTGCAGAAATGGTCGTGTTTGTGCATTCGACCATCCAATGGATAAGCGCTCAAAAAATCTTCCAAATATGTCCAAATGTGGGACCAAAGAGGTGACTCCTGATCCCGATGACGAGTCCTGGAACTCTTGGAACTAAGCTAGGCAGACTGCTGAGATCAGGGTGGAAGTCAAGTATGATGAGTAATCTGTATTGCGTTTGATTTTCACTCCCAAACACTTCTGTCTCCTAAGAAACATCTGAGGTTCTCTTTTTCTTTAGTGTCAACCTAAAACTGAGTCGAACTTGCTGTTTTGCATATGATGGACCTTTTGCCAGCACCAAAAGTTCTTTCTTTCTTTTTCTGTTATCTGTATGCTTGATGTTATGCTACCATGACTAAGTTTCATGGTGCAAGTGTTTCTTGTCTGTCTGTCTGTCTGTCTGTCGTTATTTTCAGTCAATGGAAGTAA
The DNA here is from genome assembly GCA_013146195.2 of Codonopsis lanceolata. Taxonomy (NCBI): domain Eukaryota; kingdom Viridiplantae; phylum Streptophyta; class Magnoliopsida; order Asterales; family Campanulaceae; genus Codonopsis; species Codonopsis lanceolata. The sequence continues at coordinate 59,551 of JABEVN020000046.1, forward strand.
TAAGTTATCTTTTGCAGTTTCGTTTTTTAGAAAAATAATATGTAGTACTTATTTCTGGATGGTAAGCCAGATCAATCAACAGAAAGAAAGGTGAAAGGGTTGTCATAAAATGTTTGAAATGCTGTCACTATTTACATCTTGTCCAACATGAATCCATCGTTCTTAACACAGTATACTTTAAAAGATTGAACGAAAATCTAACTGGTCCTACACTCCCTACTCGAACAACAAACGTAAGAAACAAGCGCTCTAAATGTGTTTTTTGTTTCAAACATTTCTGCAAATACCTTGTGTCCAGCAGATGAGCGTTCTTGAGCAATCATAACATCCCACTCCAACAGCATTTTCTCCATCTCTTAGCTCCGAAAATAGCAGAATTTTCAGAAACAGCAAAACCACTTCTTCTCCTTCGAAAATCAAAAAACTAAAATCAATAACGGTAATGAACAGAGTTTTTCAGGAACGTAAACCAGGGATGATGTTCATCAGAAATGTAAAATCATCGCCAATTGGGGGCGGGGGTCATTCATACCGTAGGGGGGTACTGATACGGTTCAGGTGGTTTATAGGGGGTGTTGTCATCCCTCTTTTGTCCTGGTGCCCCTCCTCCGCTCGTAGCAGCAGTACCGTTGGTTTTCTTTTCGTCTCGAGCCTTTGCAAATATAACTGTAAATCCATCAGCAGATGCAGGATTATTCACATCCCACTCGCCGAACTTCGGCAAAGGCCGACCTTGCTGCACATGGGAAAAAAATCAATAAGAAATTGCTCAGATTATTCAATACAAAGATTTCAAATCAATCGATGAATGTCCAGGCAAGAATGTGTAAGGGATGTGGTTTCATGGTAGCAACATTTTGAAATTCATTATTTTGTTAGTTTTATTCTTTACATCTGCATAAATTACAATTAAGAGTTTCGGCCAAATGCCAACAAATGATATGAACGAGATTATATTCAATGGTCTCACGGCACCATGTCTCAAATATATATTATGAGAATATAGATCGATGATTGGAAACATTTAAACCAAATCATAAATTTGTCAAAAAAAGAAAAAAAAAACCCAATTCAATGAAGTTGGAGAAGAAGGATTGAGAGAACTTACAGACGTCATCAAACGTGCAATGCAGGAGCTTTGAATGAATGAATGAGATTTTATCAAAATTATAGAAGACTGTGAAAATGTGAGAGAAAGAGAAGGCGCGAGACGGAGGGGGAGGGATTGAAAGTGGAGAGAGATTGCCCAAAATAAGGAAGGAGAGAGACCATAGGAATCAGAATGAGTGTCAGGGGACACCGATATACAAAAATTCGTGTCGCCCAATTCAACCCTACTCAACTTAACGCACCTCAATTGCAGGATAAAATTAAGTGTTTCAATTTGTCGCAGATTTCGTTTTTAGTGTTGCCATGCGGGGTTAAACCAGGCAAAATGTTACATTTACTATTCCTACAACTAAGCTTTGAGGCTCAAATGTATTTTGGTGAAAAACAGTTTGTCTTTCACTAAAACTTAATTGTATTAATAGTTGTTAAATCTAGCATCTTGGAAAAAACAATAATAAAATTCGCTTTGCAAATAGGGCAACACCAAGAACCAAACTTACGAGCAATTCGACACACCCGGTTTAATATCCATAATACAATACAACTCATAGTCGCACGCTCGCAATTGACTCGGGATAAAAAGGGCTCAACATTTACTGTTTTACAAAGATTCTACGGTCACGATTAAAAATTATCTTTACATGTGGGACACTGGTTACATAACAGTTTACCAATTTACTGTTTTACCAAGTTTACAAGACGGTTTACTGTTTTACGGTTTTATGATTTTTTTCACTTACTATCGTGACTTGTTCGGCATGTGAAAACGGAGAGAGTATTAGTTGAGCACGATGCCTTGCACCCTAAGCATAAGTCCACCCGTGATTCTTTTTTCCGGATATAAGGATTTTAATTTTTAATGCCTTTAACTTTCTCGGTTTTATTTTTTCTTTTTAATTATTATCGTAATTAACTTAATCAATTTAATTTTTGTCCGGCCTGTTTTTTCCAACCCGCAATTTCGTATACAAATTAATCAATTTACTATTTTACCAAGATTCTACGGCTATTGAATAAAAAATTATTTTGCAACATCAATTTCCAAATAATGTCTCTCTATTTTTTAAAAGAATTTTCATTATAGTTTTTTAAAAAATTACAATTTTCTCTCCTAAAATTTTATAAATAGGTTGGAAATATTCTTATTTAATGGTAGCACATGTTTAAATTAGGAAGTGTAAGTTAAAGTTATTGACGAATGTTAAATTTTTAAACGAAAAATTATGTGTGGGTATTCATTTCAATATAATATTGATATATATGAAATATAAAAAATGTCTCTCTATCACGTTTAATGTCACAATTTCAACTGTTATCACATTTTTTTCCATACCTATTTTAATTATTGAGAAATATTACTGGTTTACAAGATGGTTTATAGTTATTATTTTACATTTGCAAAAATTAGTTACTCTTTTACTGAGATTTTACGGTTTTACAGTTTTATGGTTGCGAAAATTTATATTTGTATTTTTTTCTTTTTAATTGTAATCGTAATTAACTTAATCAATTTAATTTTTTTCCGACCCGTAATTTTGTATACAAATTAATTTTTTTAAACGTAAGTTTGTAATTTGAATTTTTTTTTTGTCTTTTTAACTGTTATCATAATTAACTTAAGCAATTAATTTTTTTCTGGCCCGTTTTGTCTGGCCTGTAATTTCGTATACAAACTATTAATTAATCCCTTCATTTCGGGCAAAGAGGCCCCATTTTGAAAGTCAATTTTTTTAAGAAAATAATATTTTTAGTAGTTCATTTCTACAGTATCTACTTCATTTATTGATAAATTTCCAAGTTGACACCGTACCATTGACACGGACAAGAGTACTAGTAACTAGATAACTAATCAATGGATATAGAAGGTGTTTGGCAGATAGTCTTTGGCTCTCGATTGGAGTAATATGACGGTTGAATGAATATGTAAGGTGTTTGCATGTTTGGTAGATAGTTTTTGACTCCGGATTGGATTAATATGAGAGGTCAATGAATATAGAACGTGTTTGATAGTTTTGAGACATGAATTTTTTTACGAGTTATTTGTGTAATGACAAGAGTCATTGTAGAAATATGTTTTCCTTCGTGAGAACATCAGAATCATATTTTTAATAGACAAATCAAAACGTTTTTGATTCATGACTATATAAAAAACACGATTTTGAATAATCTCCACTTTCGATATTGTGATAGTATTGATTACCTCCACAGTCTTTAATTAGGTAAATCAAAACGTTCTTGATTCAGGCCTATATGAACAACACACTTTTGAATAATCTCCATTTATCTCATGCATTTCATCTTGTTGAGCGAAATGATTTGGCCTCATCTTTCTGTTTTGGTGATAGAGTCAAATACGATATTAGTTCACCGAAAACCTTATTGTTTTCGTGCTAAAGGTTTCTCTGGTGTCTCCATTGTATCTTGGGAGACAGTGTTCAGTATAGCTTCCAAGCACTTACGGGAAGGGACGAATCTGTTTTAAGGAAATTTAGTGCTACACATGTCTTGGACCTAGAGCCATCCTACATAAAGTCATGTCTTGACATCCAAAGTTTTTTTAGTCATGTAAGAGGAATGCCCATAAAGTGTTTGACAAAAGTTTGAAATGAAGATTCAGTTGTTTTAGTTTGTTTATTTTATGCTAGTCGACAATAGTTCAGTTGGTTACTTGATTTCGAGTGATTAATTTTGGTGGGTTGACCCATCTGACTCACAATCCATGTTGGGTTGAGTTGGTGTTTTATTGACCCGTCATTTAGATGGGTTGGCCCGCCCCATACCGTTATATGGTGGGTTTTCTTAACCCGTGGATTGACTCAACCCACCAACTCGTTTTGACAGCTCTATTCAAACCAGCAGACCTTGATTTATGCTTCAGAAGCTTGAAGCCTTACGGGTAGACTTCACCTTTGCAATAACAGCCTTCAAGGCCGGTCCTGTGAAATCATGGGCCTAAGGTCGATCATCTTGAATTGGGCATTTCCTTTGTAGCAAAAAAAAAATCTACTTTTTGAAAATCTAAAGAAACTCATCAAAAATTCAAAATTCAATAGAAACCCATCAAAATTATTAAATTAATTTCTACTCATAAGCAATTAAATAAATTAGTAAAAAATCAATAATCAATAGAAAGTAGAAACATCAAACAGAAACCTATCAATGATCAATTATTCGATTCAAGTAAAATAAGAAGTCAAAACAAGTAAACATAATAGATAAATAATTTTAAACACAATTATTGAATTAAAGAGGGAGGAGGGCCTGCTGCCTGCCTAACGAGTGACGAGAGTCGGATTGTCGGAGAGAGACTAAGACTTGAATGAAGGAGAATAGGAGATGTCCGGTGGGGTGGTGCCGCTGTTGTGCTGCCGGTGGCCAGTGGTGGGTGGTTCATGGTTGTCTTCGTTTGAATGGAGGAGGCGACTGGCAAGGAGAAGGAGCTGCTGACTCTGTCTCGTTCCCAGTGTTCCCATATACTCTGCGGCTCGTGCGAATTGAATAGGTTTTAGGGCTTAAATTTTATTTATTTTTAAATTTTAAATAATATAAAAGGAAACTGTACAATTTTGGGGCCTTAAAAATTGGGATTTTTTTGGAGGCCTAAGTCCTGGGTCTCACCGTTCTCATGGCCGGGTCGGCCCTGGCAGCCTTGTCTACAAGCAGACTTCGCAAAGCCTTATCTACCAGCAGACTTCATTACCTTAAGTGCATTAACAGACTTGAAGGTTTACCGGCAATCTTTTATATCTTCTTGTACCAGCAGATTTGAAGACTACTAGCACACTTGGGTACCATCAGCAGTCTTCCACTAGTGACCTTAAACATAATACCAAAATTCTTAAACGTAACACCATTTAATGTATAAAATGACCTAAATACTCATTTTAACATTTAATAGATACTCATTTTTGGTACACACTTGCGGATGTTTTATAAAACATCCGCTACACATTTACAGATGTTTTATAAAACATCCGCTATGCCCTACTGAATGTTTGACAAAACATCCGCTAATGTGTAGTTTACAGCGATTGTTTTGTCCGAAATTGAAAAAAAATGCAACTCAACGATTTTTTGTTCGTAATTGAAAAAAGAAATAAACCGAATCAAAATCAATCTAATTCACATGCGATATCATGCGAATTAACAATGGAAATCGAATCAACAATGACACGTAGTCAAAATTACATGAAAGGAGAGGGAGGGAGGGGGTAGTATAGTTTAAATGTGAAGAGGGGTAATGAAGTAATTTTACCTTTAAAATGATGTTACGTTTAAAGATTTTGGTATTACATTTAGATGTTCTGATTTAATTTCTCTCCCTCCTTAGTACATCTCGTGCGCACGCTACCAGTTCTTCGATCCATTGGCTAAGTCGTCTTTGATCCTTCATCTTGCCATGGATTTCCGTAAGAGAACCTAGCTCCATCAATAGAAACAAAATCAACTTCCAAGGCCGGTCATGGACTGCGAAAGGTTTGCTAAGATAATTGAAGAAGATTCTACTTCTTTTCTTTCAATAAAATACTCAAATTAGGAAAAATGCAAATAGAACATTCAAGACAACATTCTCATTCCCGGTCATACAAAAATGGAAAAGAGAATCCCATTTTCAAGAATCAGATGAAAGGGCTTATTAAGGAAAGTTTTGAAAAGAGCACGAACACTAAGGTTTCGTATGGTGCAGCATTTTGAAAATACAGTTTTTTTTAAATACAACGTTTTTAAAACGCAACATTTTCAAAACGTAATATTTTTCTTGTAAACATGTTTGGAAAACTATTTCAAAACGCTATTTTTATTAATAAAATAGTTGTAAACGCAACACATTTTTAAAACGCTGAACATTTTTAAAACGCTGCGTTTTAAAACGCTGCATTAAAATACTTAAAAAAAAATATTACGTTTTTTATCAACGTTTTGATCAAAACGTTTCACCAAACAAACACTAATACTATTAAGGGAAGTTTTGAAAAGAGGGCGAAGAGGAACACTAACACTAGCACTAACACACTAACCCTAATGTTTCGCACAGTCACCAAAGTTACTAAACATTGGTATAGCCCATATGATGTTTGATAAAATGTTTAAGAGAAATTTTTTTGTTTTTTTAACCGGATGACACTTTTAGTGCTAAAAACGACAGTTTTTATTTATAACTAGAACTTTGTGTCCGTATCATAGGCACAGTGACAATAATGTCCGTATATATTAACTACGTAATTGAGGGGGTACATTACTTCAAGTTATAGTTAAAGGGTGCTATTCGAACTCGACACATATTTGAAGGGGGTTGTTTGTAAGGGAGTTATTCGTAACTGACCCAGAACCATTGGATCTTACGATCGGAATCGATCCAAATCGTCGAATAACTTCAGTCAATTGACTGAGTTGTATTGTATAGTTAATGCAACATAATATTTTGTGATCAAAAGTGATATTTTTAATGTTAAAAGTGATAATTTTTAAGGGTTAAAAGTGGCAGTTGTTGTGCATAAAGTTAGAATTTTAAGGAAAAAAGTATTCATTCCATAATTTCATTTCTAAATTATCGTCTTGGTGGACTTGGTGCATACTTTTAGAAAACACATTTGACTAATTAATGATAAAATTGTAAAAATATTATTTTAAAATAAAAAGTTTCAAACAAGATAATTATTTTGAAACGGAGAAAAAAAGAAAGCAGACTAATAATTTTGGGATGAAAGAAATAATAAGTTTGATTAAAAATGCAAAATATGATAATTGTACGACCAAAATTGACATTTTTATGGCACCCATATTCTCCGCTTTAAATAAAAGGAAGGGACTGCCGAAAGACAGTTTCGTTTGCCCCAAATCCAACCGAAATCCGAGCTAAAGAAAAGAAACAGGTATGATCTTATTGTGTCGATTACGTTACGATCTACTGCTCATTCAGAGTTCCTGTTCATTTTGGTAATTTGTTCAATCCTTGCAATATGGGTTTTTGTGATATACGTTTGGCGGCTTTAAGAATTGGTCATTGTCAGGGTTTATGAACTAATTAGGGTTTAAATTTTGTTTCCAACTAGAGTTTTTAGGGTTTATGCTCTTGTTGACTGGAGTATATATATGGTTGTTGTCTTGAAGGTTTACACCCATAATTCCGAATTTGGTCTTGGGCTAAGATTAGCGCAATCTTTGAGATAGTTTCTTAACATTACGGGTTTGCTCAGCGGTAAACTTGGAATTTATAGTCAGATTCGATGTCTTTCCACGTCCAACTAAATAAAAAAAAATTGATGGGCATTTCTTAGTTTTTCTTTTATTTCATTACAAAGTAATTTCTTTGAGATTTCTATGGTGCTAACTCCCAGTGACTGTTGAGGATGTTCTTCAAACTTCAAATCACGTAATAAAATTTGTCATGCATCTTGGTGGTCTCTTCGAGTTACATGAGAAGAAAGATGGAACATGAAAGGAAGATCATTTCACCCTTGCTTTTATGTTGATTAAAGAACATAAAGGTACTCCTGGCAGAAGGGATGCCCTTAGGAATTTGTAAGAAGAGCCCAATTTGATGAGTAAAGGGAGTGAAACCTATGGCAAGGAGTTTCGTTGATCTCCACCATGGGCCAGTTCTTCAGCTTTACAAACTCTGATGTAGGCCAGTTCTTCAGCGTTTACAGTTGGAGCTTTATAACCCTACACACTTCTCTCCTCTTTGTAATCTCCTTCCCTGATTCACACATAAGACCCTGTGCATGCACATGATCACTATACTAGCTCTTACACAAATAATGAAATAACGTGAAGCATTATTTTAGTAGTGCATCAGAGAGGTTTCTGAATCTTAAGAACTTATGTATAGGGCTGTTAAATGACCCGGAAAGTTTGCCGTTTGACTAAATTAAGCTAGATAGAACGTGCTCTAGTTGTTACCCGAGTTGAGTTTGAACTCAAAAATGGGCTTACCCTATTTGTTCTCAAACAGAATGTTTTTTTATTTGACTTGCGTGTTCGTGTTCAGCTCAAATTTTCTTAGTAAGCTTATTCTTAGATATAATTTTTATATGTATTATATGCATTCTGCTTGCGTCACTTGTACTTCCAATTTTAATTAGACAATAAACATCTGTAGTATTATGTTATATATTATGTTCGATTTTCCAAAAAACCAATTCAGACTGGATACTAGGGTTCACAAATCAACATTTCGGTCTCAAACTTCACATCATCTCTCTATCTCAAACTTCTGGGAATGTACATCTCAAGTGCGTAGCAGAGCACCCTGCCTGGGACAGCTCAGTGTGAACGAACTGATGATGACCGCTGCTTTGAGGTTGCTCTCTGTTTCTCTCTGTCTCTGTCTCTCTTTATTTTTATGTGTTTGAGTAGGATAGCTGAAGAGAGATTGAGGTAGGGAGCTCAGTGAGGCACAACACCTGCAAACGTCAGCAGATGCAGGCACACAGCTGGCCACTGGTTGGGATTGTAAGGTAGGGGAGTAGGGGCTAGGTTCCTCAAGTTTGATAAATATCGATTGGATTGGGCAAGATATATATGCTGGTTTAGAGAAGAGTGTTTGGGCTTTAATGCAAATTTCAGTCTGTGTTGGGTCGAGTTTACATGAGCTGACTCAATTTCGAACGCAAAACAAGCCATTCGAGAGCTGATCACGAACACGGTTGATCCGAGCTCGGAAAAGGTTTTGGAGGTCAAGATCGACATCACGATCTTTAGCTTGAACGCCAACATCTTGGCTCGGGTATGCGCCTACTTATATTGGATTGGCATTTGGCATAAAATGACAATTGATGTCAATGGATTCTGGTTCAATCAGCTCGTCGATTACTCTTTCCTGGTTTCCTTTTTCCAGGCGTGAGGTGGTATTACTATCCCCATGCAAGCGGATTGTATTTACTGCATTACATGTATTAGCATTGCGTTTCACGCTTGGTTGAGTTGTTCCAAGTACTTTTTGGCTTTTATGATTTTTGTACTCGCATGCAATTCCTATCTTAAATAACTACTCTCCTAACCCTAGATGAGTGTCACTTTTGGCTAAATTGGTATATGGAACCTGATTTTCTAGGCTAAAAGTTGATTTATGTGTGAAGAACAAGTAACACTCATTTAGTTCGGAGGTCTTTATTCTTATTCTTGTGTTTATCTTTTCCTGCATCATCTTCCTTTACTAATAAAATAACTTCCAAGTCTTCCAGGGACTAGCAACTATGGATGGGTTAACAACTTCACAGAACTTTTCGTCTGCTTTAACTTTGTCAAAGTCGCCTAAAGACCAAGGGTCATCTGTTATGGCTGGATCCGAGACAAAGCCAAAGAAGAAAATCTGCTGTGCATGCCCTGACACTAAGAAATTGAGAGATGAATGCATTGTGGAGCATGGTGAAGCTGCTTGTTCAAAGTGGATTGAGGCTCATCGTATATGTCTTCGTGCTGAAGGCTTTAAAGTTTGAAATTAGTGGCAACAGCCAGCCTGGTTTGATGGAAAAACATTTTTTGCAGAATCACCCATTTGTTTTGGGGATATACATAGAGTAGATGTTTTCCTTAGAAAATTCAGAATAAATGGAGTGTAGATGTGTCTTGCTGTGACAGTCATTTTTACCATTTTGTTACTCAGTTATTATTACAAGGTGGATTATCTTTCTTACGCAGAACAATTCTCTAATTCTCTGTTGAGTGTCGATAAACACCATTTTCTGCGCTTGATTCATCTATATGTTATACATTCGATCTTATTCTAGGGATGCATATTAAAGGCCTTGCAACTTTCTGGCCGCCAGTTCTTGTGCCAAGTTGTAGACTTGTAGTATAGTAAGTCATCGGTTAAAATTTTGGGTGAAGGCAGATGGTGAGTTACCTTAACACAACAGTTTTCGACAGGCAGATACTTAAATTCATCGAATTGAATTTTTAGTTCAGCTCACATGGGCTCAGTGAGTCCATGTTATACGCAATAGAATGGCTACTTGGTGTTGTCGTCATCTCTTTCTCCAAAATAGTATCTTATCAAACACTCCCTCTAAGTCCAACCATCAAAAGACTGTCTTTTGGATTTGCGGTGTGTAATAGCTATTGATATTTGTTTTATGTGATATCAGTCCAACAAGAAAGAAATTACAAATTATATTGTTTGTATTGTACGTGAGTTAATAGTACAAGTCGAAAGTCTTCCGTTTCGTTCTAGGGTTCGAATCCACACGATCTTATTTAATAATGAATTCGTTTCGCTTTCTTCAATTATCATTCACAATAAGAAAAATTTAATAGAAAGAGCAAACTAGTGTTCAAAATTCATCTCACCAAATTTATGACTAAGAAGAAGGGTTAAAATTCTAGTTAATCTCTTAACAACGAAGAGTTAACGCTGAACAATTAGTTCGGTATTATCTGAAACTAATTTCTGTTAAAAAGATATAATTGTCTTTTTACATTATTCCAACAATTAAAAATTCAGGATTGAGATTTCTTAAATCTTAAAAATAAATTCCAAGATTTTAATAATTTATTTTATTTAAAAATAAAATTTTAACAACACCAAACACTATTAATCAATTTCATGAAAACAATTCCACGAGGTCGTTAGTAATGGATTAATGTCCGGAGAATTACCACGATCGAAGATAGTAAGAAAAAGAAATTGGCTAGGTTCGTGAGCACACCACTGTACCAAATTAGTCCAACGGTTGACAGCTTGCCACGTAATACTTTCAAAAATGCATACGCAATCGCAGCATGGCCTCTAATTTTGACCATCATTCCTAATATACTCCTCAATTGTCACAATTATTACCATCTCAATCCCCCCAAATGGCGGTTTAAACTCCTTATCCCTTTTAACTATAAAAACCCTTTCCGTCAATTCAGCAATATCTGACATTAGTACTCAAAAAACAACCAATCCTCCTGCTCATCTTCTCCGATCGAACACTCTCTAGAAAATTTTGTGCCCTCTTTTTCTGTTCTGTAGAAATTCCGCACGATGGCGACCAATTTGGTCCGGAGAGCCATGTCTAGGGTTCAATCGTCGCCGGCGGCAAAGCTAATGTTCGCTCGAGCACACGCGTCGGAGCCCCAGGCTCAGCTAGTGGAGCCCAAGGCCCGACCTACCACCAACATGAAAACCTTTCAAATCTACCGCTGGAACCCGGACAACCCGACCAAGCCGGAGCTCAAGGACTACCAGATCGATCTTAAGGAGTGTGGGCCAATGGTCCTCGACGCCCTAATCAAGATCAAAAACGAGGTCGACCCGACCCTAACGTTCAGGCGCTCTTGCCGGGAGGGGATCTGTGGGTCCTGTGCGATGAACATTGACGGCTGTAATGGGCTTGCTTGCTTGACGAAGATTTCGTCTGGTTCGGAGTCGACTATTACGCCGTTGCCGCACATGTTCGTGATAAAGGATCTGGTGGTGGATATGACCAATTTCTATAATCAGTATAAGAGTATTGAGCCGTGGTTGAAGAGGAAGACACCGTCCACCGACGGGAAGGAGGTTTTCCAGAGTAAGGAGGATAGGGCTAAGCTGGATGGGATGTACGAGTGCATATTGTGCGCCTGCTGTAGCACATCCTGCCCTAGCTACTGGTGGAATCCTGAATCTTATTTGGGCCCCGCCGCTCTCCTCCACGCCAATCGGTAAGTTTCCCCGTTCCCGTTTCAGTAATTTTTAGGGTTGAATCGTTCATTAATATCTAACATATTGCTTAACTAGATTCATGTTTCCGTTTTACACTCGAATCAGTAGTACTTTTTAAATGTATGTTTAATGCTATTTATTGATAAGGGGAAGAGCCTATGCTAGGGGAATTTGATTCTTTGACGAATTGAATAGTTAGATGATTTAAAGGAATGGTTTCACTGCTTGATCCATGTGAAACTCGTGTTCATTGAATGCGGTAGTTGAATTTTTCACATTATGTTCTATTCAAACCAGTGTATTTACCTTGGACATTGCTGGGAAAAAGTACTGTCTTACTCTGTAGAGAGTTGACTGGTTGAATTGTTTCTCTTCTTCTGCTCTCTCTGAACTAGTTCTGTATAATGCGTGTTCAATCTTCTTAACCACCTGGACAATTTCTTTTCATTCTTTGTATGTTCTCTATATTTTGGTGCTTAGGAAAATTCACCAGACAGACAGTAGTATGGGTCCTATAGGTCCTTCCGAATGGACGGGAACGTCCTGAATTACTTTAGGTTCTACAGAATGAAGATCTTTTGTAGGAACTTACTTACTTTGCAGGAGTGTGGTTTGTTTGTCCAGTATTCTTGGCCTCATCCTCCCCCAAAAAAAAAAAAAAAAAAAAAATGCCTATTTGATACTTTCCCTAACAAAGAACCTTTTAAAAGTATAGCATGCCATACCTTATCATGACTGTTCTTGATAGAGTAATGCTTAATGTCTCCATGATAACAGAAGGGCTGGCAGTATTACCTGCATTCTCGCCCCTTTACCCTAAAGTTATGCTAGTATAACATTGCTGTCTGTTATCCATATGCTCGCATCCCATTGAAAGTACTGAATAGTTTCTTGAAGTTAGTTTTGATGGTAAATGGCTGTCTTGTTCTCCGTGAATCCTGATTTCATATAAGTTGCAGTCTAACTATAGGGAAAAAAAATTCTAAGTCCATGGGAACAAAGTTGTGCAAAGATCAGCGAGATGAACTGACTGATCTGTAGCAACCTCGTTCCTGGGTGGATATTGTAAAGGGTGAAATTACCCAAATAGTCCCGGTACTTTTGGGTGATCATTTGGAGGAGGGTGGTGATCAGTAGATACGGAGAGGGTGATCATTTTTGGTTTCCTAAAATCGTCGCCGGTTCTTTTGGGTCAGGAGTTTGGAAAGGAATTTCATTGAATTCCTATTCTGCAAGTGCTTTCTCGGTTGTCGTCTTTCTATTCTATATGGTGGAAAGCATATATCTAGCTCTATCAAATTCTATGGACTTATCTCTGATCTCGATGAACTATAAAAATCATATAATAGAGACTGCTCGATGGAATTGCTAGGCTTTCTGAATGGAACTTGTTTTTGGAAGAAAATAGGACAGTTATCCAGGTGAATTAGAGAGCATCAGTCGAATTCTCTAATGTCTTTCTCGGTGCTTTAGAAAGCCTATAATAGTCAGAGTTCTGAGCTAGATTTCTAGCGTATACTCTTATGCGATCTCTCCACGGTTGAAGGAAAAGAAGAGAGTCCTATCGAAGATTTTCTTATATGAAGGAAAGATCCGTAGTGTGATGTGGTGGAGTTGAGACTTTTGGAGTCTAAATGGGAGGCTTGTTTTGGTGAACAAGCGTCTCTATTTCGATGCTTAAGACATGAGGTATAATGTCTATCGGTAGTTTAGAAAGTGTCTAGTTCCGAGGTATATTTCAAGCATAGAAAGTGCTTTGTTATGTCGATTGCTCATGGAAAAATGGCGGAAATATTTGAAATGTTTGTTTCTTTTGAGGTCGGCAATGGTTAGAGAGTGAGATTTTGGAAAGACAAGTGGTGTGGGGAAGAAGAACTATGGAGAGTCTATCCTGAGTTGTACAATTTGGCGGTGGACATAAACTGCTATGTTAGTTCGGTGTTGCATATTGATCAGGGTAGAGTGGTCTAGAATCCCTTGTTTCGTAGAGATCTTCAAGATTGGGAGATGGAGGTTTGTGGAATTTGTTTCACTTCGCTTTATTCGCTTCAGATTGACGGGAGCAGAAATGATAAGGCAAGGTGGGTTGCATCGAATAGCAAAAAGTTCTCTTGTTAAATCATATTTTTTTTGTTATGTCGGGCAGAGTGGGGGATCCCTTTCCTTGGAAAGGAATTTGGAGGAGTGTTGCTCCCGGTCGCGTTGCATTTTTTGTTTGGGAAGCTTGTCATGAGGCGATTCTTACGGGAGAAAACATTTGCGAAAGGGGGATGGTTTATGTGAACTAGTGTTACATGTGCAAGAGTGTTAATCACTTGTTACTACATTGTTCGGTGGCTCATGCTTTATGGTATACTGTTCGGGGGCTTTTTGGGATCTCGTGGGTAATGTCCAGTTCTGTTCGGGGGATGCTTTCGAGTTGGTCTCGTTCCAATCGTAGGAGGAGCAATATTCTTTGGGGTGCTATTCCGGCGGGTGTTTGGTGGACTATTTGGAAAGAGTGGAATAGGAGAATTTTCTATAATAGTGAGGTTTCGCTGGATCAATTGAGAGACTGTCTTTTGCGCACATTGTTTTTGTGGTGTTCTAGATCAATCTCTCGGGCATTCTTTTGTGGATTTTGTGAATAGTTTTAGAAGTGAGTAGTTTGTATATCATAGTGTACAAAGGCAGCGTCACTGTTTTGACGCCCGTGTTTTAATATATATTCTTTACTTATCAAAAAAATAGTCCCGGTACTTTACACCTTTTTCCAATTTCCTCCTTGTAAATAAAATCTAACTTTATTGGTCCTTGTACAAAAAGTTTTGATGCAAATGGTCCTTCCGTCCACTTTTTTTTTTTTTTCCGTCAGGTCAACGCATGTGTCTGACGTGGCATTGGCTAGGGGTAAAATAGTATAGGGACCAAACAAATTAATCTGAATTTTGAGCTTAGGGCATGGGGTGCAATTGCAAATTGCAATTCATCCCTTCATCTTCTCCGGCCTTCTTTTTCTTTTCTGTGATTCCCTTCCCCAGCTCACTCTCTTCTTTGATTCTCCAGTTGTTCCATCTTCTCTTTTTCTCCTTGAGGATATTCCTTCTAATCTCCTCCAAGTTCACACAGCTGTTTGAGCTCCCTCTTCCCCCTTCCTCGCCTAGAATCAGACTTCTTACTACTGCTCCCCCTTGCTAGCCTTTGCTTCTTCTCAATGTCTAGCAGCAAGTCCATGATCTTGTCCTCAAATCCTTTACATGAAACTCCCAAGTATCTGCCAAAACCATTTACTCGTCGTTTCACCCGAACAGAAATGTCCTCATCCCTTTCTCCATTAGTAATTGCTGGAGTGTCACTGAAATCGGGTGGCAACACTACTGCTAACGGTGTGCATTCTGTCAATTGTTCCATGTCCGTACTCAAGTAATCGCTATCCGTGCACAACCACTTTCAATGATAAAATCAGGCTCGTCTTCCCTTGTATGGGGAACTCCCTTCCCTATTGGCCTTCTGTCACATGAGTTCCCTCCATCTCCGACATATCCACGACACTCTCTGTGCACGACCCACTTTCAATGATAAAATCAGGCTCGTCTTCCCTTGTATGGGGGACTCCCTTCCCCATTGGGCTTCTGTCACACGACTTCCCTTCATCTCCGACATATCCGCGACACTCTCTGTGCTCGACCCACTTTCAATGATAAAATCAGGCTCATCTTCCCATGTATGGGGGGACTCCCTTCCCCATTGGGTTCTGTCACACGACTATTTGGGTAATTCGCCCAATAATAAATGCTTAAAATGTGTGATTTGACCAAATGAAAACATTTTATATTAGAGTGGATGTAGACTTTGCAAAGGGTGCAAGCACTCACTTACTCGAGAGCCTCCATTTTCTAGCTCTCACACAAATGCAGAAATAATTCTAGGTAAGACAGCACCATGATATGGATCAGTTCTTTGATCTCAGTGCTAGTTCTGAGATAACTCAATCATTTGGGTATCGGCTTAATTTTTTAAATTTATTTTTAGCTAGCAAAGTGTAAATAAATGATATGGAGTGGTTAATAAACAAATAAAATACAATCAATTAAACGTTTTGAGCGCGTTACTGCACCGGTTAGAAAAACACATTGTCTTTCATGCTTTAGTCTGTTTTATATGGGCTAGTGAATCCTTAAATTTTCAACAGCAAATTGTAAGATCCTTATTTAATAGTGGGAGTATCCTATGCATTTTCTTAAATAGATCGCTATAAACACAATTAGGAAAGTTGTAATTGATTTTAGCTGCTTTGTTCCAATCTGTAATATATTTTTTTTGTCCATTTGACAAATTTGTAATTATCGACTTCAAAGTAATTTCTGTTTGTTTATATTGCAGATGGATAATGGATAGCCGTGATGAATACACACAGGAGCGCCTCGATGCAATAGATGATGAGTTTAAGCTATATCGATGCCATACAATATTGAACTGTGCTCGTGCCTGCCCCAAGGGGCTGAACCCTGGGAAGCAAATTCAAAACATCAAGCGCCTCGAGGCATCTTAAATGCTTTGTGTTCCCTGAGAACAACATGCAGAATCTCATTTTGCAATGTTATTTGAAGGTCTTATCAACCATATGTAGATGACAATAATTGTATTGGGTGTATTTTGCCTTTTTTAGGTTCTCTTTTTTGTCCTTAAATTGCAGGTTTGAGATGGAAAGCACCCTTCCCTAATAATATTTGTCGAAGTTGCTTAACTTGCAACAAACTAAATCCAGTTGTCTTTCTCCGTATAGTTTACTGTCTATAGCCTATGAGGAGAATATTACTATAAACAGTTAAATTCATGGTTACAATATGCAAGCATCGAATGAACCTTGTTTAGAACAAGAAGATGAGAGTTTGTCAAAAGTCTGTCGAAAGTTTACTCATGCTTATGAACATTCCACAGTACTAAACACGTCTTTTTTTGTTTTTATACAGATTATAAATCCCTTCATGTAGCTTGTATGAAAATAATGAACTACGTGAAACATCGGACATTATTCTTAATAATCACGCAAACGCAGGGTAACGTGCAGACTAATGCAGTTTGAGTATACAATGATATCTTAGTTGGGGTCATGTTTGACATGCTAGGTTCTTAAACTCGTAAGGTACCTAATCTTCAACTATAAACACACCTATATATAAGTACACAGACCAAGCATCAGACATAAAAACGCTTACTTGATGAGCAATGTGCTCTTAAAACAATGAAGTTGTTGGGAGTTGCTTGGATATTCGTCTGTCTTCAAGTTGTTACGTCTCCTACTCAAGCGAATACACGCCTCCCATTTCTCGTAAATCCTCAAAGTCTTGAACCATCTCAATACATAACTATAACAGGTGAGATTGCAGCTACAAATCAGTCTCTTTACTCTCCTTTGGGATTCAACATTGAGTTAAACATCCAACCAAATTATATAGAAAATATAAAGAATTTGATCACAGCAAACACTAACTATACATGTGTGCATGCTTGTCCTTGTGATAGGATGCAGCAGTAACTGCGATGTGGCTTGTTGTTACTGTGAGATAGAGAAACAGCCACCACTTTGCATCCAGTGCTGCCAAGAGGGACCTTGAGCTGCAGGTAGGTATGCCATTCGGATTCCATGCACACTTCTGCCTTATGCATGCCAACAACAGGATTGTCTCGATGCCTCTATAGTTGGGCACCATAGTTAGAACAGTACAGTTTATGCAGAAGACTTTGTTTTACCATCACTCTCACTTCAAATCTTGAACTTGCGTTTTCATCTTCTCTTCACTGGTATTCGGGTAGGTTTTTTGACCACTCGGAGTCGGAGGGTGTAGGCAATTGTTAAAGATCCACCAAGGCAACAATGGTATGAACAAACTCTGGAGTAGGGCATTGTCAATCTAGCAAACGGTACATTAGCGTTCAACTGCTCTGTTACTCTCTTGGGATGTACCTGCTTTTCAAAATTTAGTGATATGCTCGACGCTGGTATAACATGTTAAACAGAATGATGCATCACACAATGGGTAAATATTTGAATAGTACATTAGTACAACGCAAACAGCATTGTGTATACAATATTTACATTTTGTGCCTGGGAAACAAATTTGGCGGATTTCATACAATTCGCATGGTCTCCAGAATTCAGTCAATGTAACACCCACTTACACCAGGAACCATATATAGCTACAATTGGCATGGGCTAGTCAGGCAGTAGAAGGAAAGAATATGGTTTTAACCCACATGTGTGGCGAGTATCAAATCGTCAAAATTAATTTTCCTCCTTTTTTAATAACGAGTATAAAGTAAGTCGGGATCGTATCCGCAGAGAACGTTGTACTTATTCCTTTTTAGAATTTTACTAAGTAAAATAAACACAAATTTAGATTTTAAATTAACTAAGAATAAACTTACAGACTAATTAACTGAAAATAAATGACTTTAATTAAACTAACAGATTAACGCTTGACATAATTCAATAAAATAAATTCCAGCCAATGAACCAAATTTCATCTCGCATTTTACTTCTGATCATAGATGCAAAAATATCTTGTTAACTTACAAATAAACCGGTTATAAGTGTCGACAAACGTCTAACACTCAATCTCTCCTTACCGTGTTGATAATCAAGAGACGCTCGTTAATTATCGTCTAACCGAATTACAACCTCCGAGACACTCGTAAGATTTAATAACCGGTTGCATTAAGATGAAAGAGACCCGATTCAAAGTCATGCATATTGAAGCAATAACATGTAACAATGATTATCCGTTCCATCCGATTATGCTTGTGATGCCTAAAAGGTGTATTACTTGCCACTTTGTTAAGACCGAGGACAATTACGGATCAACAGCGTTAACTAGCTATAGAATATTATGTTAATTAATATTCTGACCATTAAACATTAATTAGACACAATAATCTTCCTACGTGTTAAACAGATAACGAACAAATATTTGTAAATAAAACAAGAATTAATTCTATTAGATCTCACATAAGTAAAATGTTTGAGACTTAATTGTTCATTGACCGGAAGAAATAAGTTAGCTACTAAACATGATTAAAACAACTTACAAAAACCAAGAGTTTATGTTCCCAGCAAGTGTTGAACTTAAAGAAGATTACAAGTTTCTCACACTTTCTCTCTTAGACTGTTAGTGACTACTCTCTCTCAAAGTTCTCTCTCCTTTTCCGATCGAATCCCCTATAATCTAATTACAACATAAATACCACTCATCTCTCCACTAAAGCCACTACTTGGTAGTTTTTAAACTACCAATAACTTAAAACCACCCAAAACTTCCAAATCGTTTTTCCTTTAATAAATAAATAAATTAGGAAGAAGTGTAATCTGAAAATTTTCCGCAACTTGAGTATTTGGACATGCCCACGTGACATCACAGATTTCCATTTGCTTGCAATCCAACATTTTTTCTTAGCTTCCCTATGTTGCAGCTCCCTTCACACCTACAAACATAAATAAACACAAAACCAATTAACAGTGTATTATTTACTTTATAATAAATCATAAAATCGGCTAATTCTATCACACTTTCGTGCTCCCATCAATGTGCTAAAAGCCTCTATCTTATTAATCTTCGCTTTTAATTTTTGATCCAATGGATAATATTAATAATAATTGAGATATGGTTTTAACCCACGATGTTGCACCATTTATTAAATGGTTGCCACGTGCATGTCATTGGCTTGCATAATCCTACTCTGCTTTTTTTCTAATTCATTTAATTGTTAGAATTCACACAATGGGAAATTTTAGAGATCAGATAACAGAAAATATCAGCAATCTACCCTCAATACACAAATAATTATAAGAAAAGAGTGTAATCTGAGTGAGTATCATAAAAGGGAAAATGGCACAATGCAATCTGAGTGAGTATTATATTAAATATTTGCGTTTTCCTGGATTCAGTGGAAGGAACACAACAACCAGTTCACATCAGCAAAGTTATTACAAATATCCAGCATCTTTTTAAACAACATTGGATAAATACAGTCAAACAGGAGAAAACGAAAAGAGCTAGCTCGAGTCTTAGGTATGAAGTTACTAGTAATTGTCTAGTATTATTCAAGAATGTCTATGATATAACCTAATTGGAAGTGTCTATAAACGTACAAAAAAAATATGGAAAAAGGGAAAACCAAGTGAGACACAAAGGAGGGCATCTACCAGACTACCACATCACTTCAAAACTTTCTCGTAAGTCCAAGGAAAACAGCCGCAGATGAAATTTGAACCCTCAAGTCTGCAATATCAAGATCATGACCACCTTCAACCAGTCCCCACTTGTCAACCTGTGTAGAAATTAAAAACAGTTTAGGATTAGACACCCAAAACCATATATAGCTACTACAGGATGGTGCCTATATCAGTGAGGGGCAAAAAAACAAGAACCTGAACATCTTCTTCAAGCCTAATTAATTCAACAGCATCCTCAATCAGCAGTCTCCCACGAAGAATTCCAATGGAAATAATTAATGAGTGAGCGGCTGATGCAAGCGCATCGATGGCTGCCAACTCACAATTATCTGTTTTCTTAAGAAGGCTTTCTATGGCATTTACAAGACCATCCTCCTGCTTGCCACCAAAGAAGCTGGAGTACACAACAGGCTTGCAGCAAAATTCTGACTCTACCCACTTGAGTAACGGATCAATTTTTTCTTCTTGCCTTTCTGTGAACGGTAATAACAAACAGTATGTTCATTAATTTGGCGGTAAAGCGTAAATAAAATTGAGCAAGTGGCAAAAACATTGGAGCTCCTGTGAGAGCAGCTGAGGCAGTAATGAAGGTGGCAAAAGTTTGTTTACGTCGGTACCTCTTTTCTACAACTTAAATTAAAACATCTCAAACTAATAAAATTTTATTCTCCGCTTTATAAATTACTGGTACAGATGCAAAATCATTGTGCTTGGCATAGAGAACGATAATGTACATACCAAGAACACCCTTAGTCAATTCATTATCTTCTGGAGCACGACAAAAGACTAAATCTTGATGCAACTTCTTCATCAAGTGCTCAATGATTGTTGCTCTAGTTAGTGGAACTCTTTCCAACGCCGTACAAGCAAGTTTCATCAAAGGCATTGTAAATGGTCTAATTCCATCTGTTTCCTACAGCCATAAACATTACATTATGTAATCCCCCATAACAACCAATACATAAAACCAATCAAACTGCCACGTTAACTATCTCTACCAGCACACCAAAACTGTCAAGCACATAAAATCACTGAAACACCTACTATTTCATTTACACTCCCAAAAACTAGACACAAAATGAAATTAAAAGTGCATATTTTCGAGTCATTCTAGACTGACCCTTAATCACAGCTTTAAGGAAACCCACAAATTTACCATGATAGTGAGGAAAATCCCAATTATTGTAATCACAAAAGTACTGAAACAAACAAACACACATTTAGGTACGAATCAATGGTCATTTGATTCCTCGTCACTTCCGTTAGCAATTTTAAAAAATAACATTGAAAATCGAGCATTAGAGAAAGAGAGAGGAACCTGGTATTCCCACTCGGCAGCAATAGCCTTAGCAAGGGCAAGAGTAGGGCACTTGAGGGGCCTCTTGGACGGCGTTTTAAGTGTCCTGTAATCAAGCATGATATTCCATCCAATCCCATCATCGGCCTCTCTCGTCGTTACCTTTTTGTAAAACCTCTTTCCCACAATTGATCCGGTCATGAAAGACATGGGCATAGTCACCGACGTTGACGACGACAACGACGACGTCTTGGGGGATTTCAGGTGAATGTCATCTTCACCGCTGGTGTTTTTATTCTGAACATTTTGTTCGCCTCTGTTGGATGAGAAGGTGAAGGGTGATGAGGATGGGTTGGATTCAACTTCGGATTCGAGTTGGCCGGCGGTAGCGGTGGCGACGGAGCTGAGAGGTCTGTTTTGGGAGGTTAGAGCTCTGAGGAGTGAAGGGTTTATTGATTTTAGGGCTTTTCTCATAGCAGCCATCGCCTTTTGATTTGATTTGAGAGAATGAGCTTTGATCTGTGCTTGAGGATGCAGCTCGTAGTAAAAACTGGAGACTGAAGAGTAAGAAACTATGAACAGATAGCTAAACTACTCCGAAGTCCTAACGCCAAATGGCCCAAATCAAAGAAATGCCAAATATTATTTTATTGTAGACAAAATGACCAATGATATTACGATTACTAGGTTATTACCTGTGCGGTTGACATAGTTATTTTCTGAAACTTAATTTTGTAGGTATAATTTGTAAGTTATTTGAATAAACTAACAACAACAAGATGTTTACATAATTAATAAATTAGTGATGCATCTATGCGTTGCACGATTTTTATTTGGGTGTAAAATTATATACTCAGAGCATCCACAATAGTTACATCCTAAAATATCCTTTATATAACCACCTAAACCTTTTTAGAGGCCTTTTAAAAAAATTTCAACTCCAATTTTATATAATCATTTGAATTGGTGACATCTTAACTTAACTACCAATATATTTCTATTTTTAATTTTTTTATTTTCCTACCGCAATTGAAATAAAATATTAATACTTTTAAATTTTATATTTTATGAAAAATATATTATATGTTTTGATTATATCAATTATCTATTATATAAAACAGATCATAAAGAAAAAGAAAATACTATCAATATACCCATAATTTTAAGTTATAAATGATAAAAAAGAGAAATGATAGTGCAAAAAATACACTAAATTAATTGAAAAAGAAAATGAAAAAAAATGGGAAAGCATACTATCATCAAAGTGATGATGTGAGTTGGATTGTTTATTTAATTCATAGGCGCACATCAAAATTTTGGCCAAAATTGAATGCTCGATTAAGCAAAAACATTCGGTTTTTGCCGCCTTCTTTAAATTTTGGAACAATTTTTTTGAAATGGAGCGAATCTTAGGAAGAAGAATGGAGAAGGAGATAGGTGGGGGAGAGAGAAGAAAGAGATGAATAGATGCCGGCTAATACTCACCCAATAAGTTGGGGGAGAGTTAGTTTTTTTTAGGGATATGGTGATTGATAGGGTGTCCATTGTGGGGCTTAAGTGTGGTAAAAAAACTCTAAAAATGATTTTAGGGTGTTAATAAAGGGAACCACTGTGGATGCTCTCAATTAAAGTTGAATAATATACAATTAAAAAGTTTATCGTGAACAAAATAAATAAAAATTGATAAACAGTATAATTAAAGAAAATCGCATAAATTTTAAAAAAATTATTATAAATTTTAAAATACTTCTTTATATACAACATTTTTCAATGAAGATGTACGATTATTACAACTATTATTATCACATAAAAATTCAAAGACCCTTAAAATTAGTAACTTTAGAGAAAGCGGCATACTGATCATGACTAAAAATAGGGCTTTTCAAAAAAAGTACACTTTTATTTATAGACATTTCATAAGACACCGTCAGCGTAAACTGTCTTTTTTGAAATTTGGATAGAATTCAATGATCAGATGGTGTCAGTGATATTTTTGAAATAAAACGGTACCACCATAATGACCATTTGAAAGAACTCGACCTTCTAAAACATGGTTTCTTAACCTTGTAATAATTAATTGTGTGCTAATACATAACTCAAGGAAATAATCAATGTTATGAAGCAACATTAATGAAGTTCCAACCTTCAAATTCAACTCATTATTTAGTATTCCAGAACATAAAATTCCATTTAAAACTTTAGGAATATCTATATCGTTCAAAAGATCAACGTTTCTATCAAAATGACATGAAAAATCTGAGCTCAAAAACAATCTTCCTTTTAAATTGTTCTTCAATATCATGTAATCATTTATTGAATTAACCACATCAAGAGTCGGATCTAAAATAACTCTCTTTTCCAAAAATGATGAATTATTAGAACTGCTTCCAAATGAAGGATATGTGCTTTGTACAATTGGAACGATTAGATCATTGAATTCTTTAAGCATCAGTTGATTAAGAATATCAACATAAGCACAATTATTATTTGATTCACCAATTTTACCATTGTCAATCTTCGCAATCCAATCGACAAAAACTTTCAATTATTCGGAACTTTCGTTGGACCCATACTTTGTATCTCATATTCGTTGTCAACCTTAATAGTTAATACATGTGAATCTTTCCATAAATACAATAAATTTATAGTGGGATGAACTATATCTTGTGTACTTCTTTTTGGAATCACATGCAATATTTGTCAAAAATCTCCACCAAACACATATATTTGAAAAAAATATTATAAATTTTGGAATACTGCTTTATATATAATATTTATCATTAAAAACATACGATTATTACTTTTAATTATATAAGAGGTGGTTTTAAAGTATGAAGTTGTATTTATCCTTGCATACGACATTGTACTTTGAATTTATAATATTAAAACAGCGAGATAATCATTCTTGCTACCAAATGAAAGCACCACAAAAATTACATTTAAATATTGGATTGGTAATTTTCAAATAACCTTTAAAAAGCACAAATGTTTATGTTATATATATATATATATATATATATATATATATATATATATATATATATATATATATATATTAAATAGTCAAATATCAAACTGTTTGTTATATCTAATAAAAAAAGAATTGAAGTCGAAATAATAAACTCTAAACAGAATCTTCAACACTAAAATGTTATGAATAACATATTATGTAACATAATTTTTATACAACTATTCAAATAACAAAACTTATTGAGTCTAGATTTTTAGTGTATCTTGGGAGAAGTCCAATAACAGATAGTTGATATTTCGATAGGTCTCCTTCCATTTTTGAAATATATAGTCACATCATCCCCCAATAAACTCTAACATTGAATACCTTCAAATCATTTCACAGCTAGGTTTCTTAGATTTTCTTTTTATTTTTTTAAATAAAATTTTGAGAGAAATTTGTATGATACAAATTTGAATTTCGATTATTATTAAAAAAATTGAGAGTTTAATTTAACTAAGTATGAAAAATATACAGATCTTATAGTTAATTAATTATATCTAAGTACATATCAATATGCATCTCTACTTTAAAAAATAGATTATAAAAATAGAAATTTAGATCTATCATATCTAAGAAAAAAATTTAAGCATGTGATTTTTTTTTTCCAATTTGTTTTTCAAAATGGATAAAAAAAATATGATCCCAACCTTTTATGTTGGACATTTGTTTTATAAATTTAATTTTGACAAAAATGGAAAAATAAACATCAGTTATGCACTTTTTGACTTCAGATCTGATGAAAATGAAGAAAAACATCATAGATCTGTATATTTTGGTAAATATTTGTAAAATTAAAGTTCAAATTAACCTTGGCCTATTACCGATTATGCTGAATAAATATATATCTTTTGTAAACTAACTTTAATAGGTTAAAGTTTTTTGTAAATAGTAGACCTGAATTTTAGACTTGGATATATCTTTTATATATCTTTTTTTTTGGCATATATTAGACTTGGATTTTTAAACATGTAGGATAGACAAATATATTAAAAATTTTATTTTTTAGCTTCAGATTTGATTAAAATGGAGTAGAAAAAATCTCATATATATATATATATATATATATATATATATATATATATATATATATATATTTTTTTTTTCCTTTTTGATAGGTAAGTGTGGCCCCTAATCTTGTCATCTCTCCCACCTCTTGAGTCAGATATATATTTATTTTCTTATAGATTTGTCAATTATTTGTTCAATCTAACCTTAACATATGTCCGATCTATAGATTTCACATATAAAATTACTTGAATTTTTTTAAGTATTCGACGATTAAACAGAAAATATTTGAATGGCAATAGGAGTAGTGCATATGTTGATACTTTATACAATAATTATTTTTCTGAACTATTACCATTATCAGTGGCAAGTAAATTTTAAGAGTAAATTTATTATAAATACTCGGTTACTAATTTGTCTTTTTTATTTACTAATTTATATGAAATTGTCTATAAATTTCATAATATGTCATAATTATGTATGTTTATATTACTATTGTACGTAGTAAATTATTTGAAATCTGAATGTTATATAATTTATTGATATTATTGATATATAAACTTGTTATAAATTATAGAAAACATTTTTTTAGAATAACGAAAATACCTAAGCACCACGAACAACAAACTGGTTCTAAAAAATCTTTAAATTTTAGAACTATAAGAATCTAAAATTTATAAGGGTGAAGAAAAATTAAACTTTTCATAAAACTACTCATATTACTCATAAATTAAGCTTCAAAACATGATTTGTTTCAAAATATTTATTGCATTTAGTTTTTACACTTCATACGGTTGCAAATAACTATGGTTGACAATAATTTTATATACTCATTGGAGAAACATTAATTTAATGCATGTGTTCTTTTACTAATTTGTTTTTGTTTATTAACAAATTTATCTGACATCCATCTTTTATATTTCTTATTACATCGATGAATAACTTTTAAATAAAGTTAGTAAAAATATTAAAGCTTTCATGAGGTAATGATAATATTCTATGTTGAACAATACATTATTTAGTAAGTCTGTTAATGTAATTCGTTTTTTACTAAACGAAAAAAATATTATCGTTATTTTGGATGTTTACTAAAAATATTTCTTTAGTAAACCATTAACTAATTCATCAGTGATGGGAAGTAACTATGTTACTTTGATTTATGGTTTTAAACTGGTTTGAATAATACTGCATTGTAATTATTTGTCAAGACTATTATTAATAATTGTGGCAAATAATTTATATTGAATCGATTGTTTCATCATTTAGTCTTATTTCTGGAAGTTTATATTAACATGGTGAAGATTTAGAATCCAATGTGCCAATTACAAATGCAAAAAAATATTAAATTAAAAAAAGAAATGTGAAATCGGATATAGAATAAATTATTCAGTATTTGATATTATTTTGATTTGTATTTCTTGTCATTTCGTAAATCAATTTGAACTATATTAAATGTTATACAATTTGTTTATATTAAATGCACTAAAGATATTTGTAAAGTCATTTGAATTTGAAGAGTTGTTGTCAACTTCATTAATTGATTTTCATTTCAATTTCCAAAAAAAATATGACAAATATACAAATTATAAATGTTTCTAAATTTGGAAAGTACTTTTGACGGGATATTTTTATTATTTGTTCATCTCCTTTTATATATGTATAGATAAATAAATAAAACATGAGATCACACCAAATCATCAAACCGAAAATTCATGTGAATTTTGCAGATAGACTTTGCAAGCTATTTCTTAGTGGTTATTTGTGGTGTTGGTGGAACACGTTTAATCAAATTGGGTAAAATCCATTTTAAATTGATCGAAGTTTTGGTAAAATAATAAAAATTAACAAACTTATATCATGAGAATTGAGGAATCTTAATCAAATTAAACTTGTCTAAATCAAATTTGATAAAATCTATCTGGTATAAACTGATTTTGTAAGAAAAAAATGTTAAATAAAAATTAAATTTTTTTTACCATGAGAATTGAGGAGTTTTAATCACTTGAAATATGTCTAAATTAAATGTGATAAAATCTATTCGTAAAAAAAATCACCATGAAAATTTGGAGTACTAATCAAGTGAAACAAATGAGGCACCGGTTTTAACCGGTTTTGAAAACAAAAAATGGTAAAAAAAAAAAAGTGATAAAATCTATTTGGTATTAACCGATTTTGACAATAAAAAATGGTAAAAATAAAACTTTTACCTTGTATAAATGAGGCACCGATTTTAAAATCTATCCAATTTTAATTTTTAACAGAAAAAAGAATTTATATAGATATATTTAGTACCATATGCATGGTTTTAATAGTTTTTTTTATAGCAAAAGTTGTTTTTAATCAAGTGAAACGCATCTAAATCAAATGTGATAAAATCTATCTCGTACTAACCGATTTTGGCGGCAAAAAATAATTAAAAAAACTTTTAGCATATATAAATGAGGCACTGATTTTAAAATTTATCCGGTTTCAATTTTTGACAGCAAAAAGAAAAAGAAAAAAATTTACAACTTCACAATTACGTGACACGTGGAACACAAAATTCCTTTAAAACTTTAAGCGTTCAATAGAAAGTCGTCATGTGGTAGCAAATTCTGTTTTAATAATAGTCAATATATAATTAATAGATTAGTAATTAATAATTAATAAATATAGATTAGTAGAACAAATAACATATAATTATCCCATGGATAATTTATATAAATTAAACATTATGAAAATGAAAAGAGATAGAAGTTGAAGAGTTTTATTCAAATTACACTTTTATAAATTACATAGGATGAAATCTAGTTTAATTAAAAGATAGTTGAAAAAAATAAAAACAAAATCCTAAATCTCTATCATAAATTTGTTATAGTTTTTTTAAATCTTTTAGTTTTTCACAGGAAGCCGTCACGTGGCAGAAGTGACTTCTGTTTTATTAATAGTTATAGATTAGTTGAATGACAAGATAAATAACAATAACCGCATTCTCTTAAAAAAACAAGCACATAAATAATTCAATTGCTTGAAATGCAAATATGATAAATTATGATGTATATTATAAGAGCAGTGTTATGACGGACTATTTGTACAACGAATCCATCTAGATTTCACCAAATTCTCAAAAGGGCTTAAATGTATCATATTAAACGAAAACCGACTAATGCAAAACCCTAGCATATCTTAGCCATTAATATTCACAGTTGCAGGACTTAAACCCTAATTGTAGAAGATCTTAAATTTGAATTTTAACAACAAAAATATGTTCATTAAAAAAACACAAAAATCCAATCAATTCAAGTGATGATAAACTTCTAACAAAATGGCAATGCTACCATGCATAAGATCCTCTTCCCCACTCTACTAAACACTAACCACTAAACACAGGCCTTACATAAAATGTAACTAAGAAAAGGAAAATTTTAGGTAGATAAAGTTGGGCAAAAATTGAAAATAAGTAAATGAAGAAGATGAAAATGATCTTGGATAGATTGACAGAAAGTGAGAGCCAAGTAGGAAGAGATCTTGAATGCGAAGAAGTCTTCAACTCATTCCTAATGGAAGAACATGAGAAAGCTTCCTTTGCAACACAAACCACAGAGAAAATCTATGTATGAGAGAAATGGTATGACATTTGTGGGGTAAGAAGAAAAAGAAATTAGTTAACAAATAACAACAACGAGAAGAGAGATTTGGGTAGAGATGTCAAAACGGGCATGCGGGGCGGGAAAGCCCACTGTGAAACGGGGCGGGGCGGAAACGCGAACATAACGGGCCTGAAAACCCCTAGCCCGAACCGCCCCGCGGGCAAAACGGGCAAGCCCACGGGCTTTTGGGTTTATTTACCAATATACACCAATTAGGAAAAAAAATGAGTTTATTTAAAAATTTATTTATTTATTTTCATTTATTTAAATTCAAGAATCATGATAATTGATAGATTTAAATTTTCAACAAATAAACCATTAAATTCATAATATTTCAAATAACAAAATTGCATATTCAATAATATATTCAAAATACTTAAAATACTAAATAAGTAAATAACAAAATAACAAAATTAGTAAACTATTAAACTATTAAACTACATATCCATAATCCATTAAATTCAAAATACTAAAACTAAATAACAAAAATACACGACTGAGGTTCTTGAACAAAGAGAGGAATTTGTTTAAGAGCTACAACAAAGAGAGGTTGAAACAGAATGTTGACATTTTTGAATGGGAATTGAACGATGAAGAAACTGAAAAGATCAGTGCGATCCCACAAGGCAGACTAAATATTGGAGAGGAATTTGTGTCAGAGGATGGACCCATTAAGTCGATTCAAGAGCTTTGGGACGGAGAACTTTAATGATCTAGCTCTATATTATAGTATGTGTTTATGTTTTTACAAAATTTCTTCAAATAAATGAATGATTGATTTGAGCAAGATTATAGAATAACAACATTTTAGGACCAACATTTTTAGCAAGATTATATAATTTCTTAAAAATGCGGGCTGCCCGCCCCGCCCCAACCCGCAAAAGCCCGCGGCCTGCGCGGGCAAAGCCTGAAAAGCCCGCATCCTAACGGGTATTGAAAACACCAGCCAACCCGCCCCTAATAAAGGCGGGGCGGGCTTGCCCGCGGGCTTTTGTCCTTTTTGACAGCTCTAGATTTGGGTGATTGGAGCTCTTACCGCTGCTAGAGAGAGGGGAGTGTTCGTCACCGTCGGCGCAATCACCGTCAAAGACTCAAAGTGGAGACTAGAGAAGAAGACTCGCAGTCGTCGACTCACCGTTAGGGTTAGGGGTTGAACCGAAACAAATCAGTATATATTATCAAAACGACGTCATTTATTCATTTAACCTTGGTTCGGTTGTAAACTTGTAATTTTGTAAAGTCAATTTTAAAAATTGTAGACCGATCCTAGTCCGAAACAATCGGTTAATTCCTAAAATATAAAGAGTCGTGCTATATAGATCCATGTTTTCTCTAAGTTGACCCTCCTTCTAAGTATACCCTTGACCCAAAATTAAAAAAAAATGTGAAAACTCTTTGTTTACCCCCATGATTACCCATTTTGCCCTTTTAATTTTTTTCAACTACTTTCTTACACAAACCTCCCTCTCTAAACCACCCTATCTACACTAACCCCCCCCACTATACCCCCACCCCCACCAAAACTATTACCCCCTCCCCTTCCCCCACTTATGCACACACAACACAAAGAGAAGAAAAAACGAGAAGAGAAGAGAGAAAACCCAGCCAAAAAACTCTTTTAGGGCATTGTTGAAGAAGGATTGAAAATAAGAAGAGAAGAGATTAACTTCATTAACCCTATTTCCTTCCTATTGATTTAGGAAAATGGTGAAAGTTATGTACAATTTTTTTAAAAAATTCTAAGTTGTGTTTTGTTGCAATGTAAGTGTTTAGGGTTGATATATGAATATGATTACTTGTTTTGTTTGATTGTGAGTAGTTTTAGGACTATAGTTTTGCAAAAATGATAATTTTTTTGAGCAATTTTTTTTTTAAAAAAAATTGGGCCTAAACCTTGGAACTAGGGCATGTTGTTCGGACATAGGCTTCCGAAAATCACAAACCTGTTCGGACCTGGCCTTTCGAAAACATCAAATTTGTTCGAACCTATAGGACCAAAAATCATAGAACTTTTCGGACACCCCTATCCAAACTGTCCCATGATTTTCGCTTCAGCCATATGGGTGTAGACACCCTAATTTCATACCCCTGGTATGTAACATGACATGAAATATCAAGACCCGTTAAAAAGATAATGAATGTCAAGTTATAGGGTCGAAAGTGTAAAAAGCAAAAGCAGGATGCGTAAACAGTGAAATGCTTGGGGCCTGAGTGCCAAAAAGAAGAGGAAAAAGGGACCCAGGCGCTGCCCATGGCCATCCCAGGCGCCGCTCCCACTTCCACCATGGGCGGCGCCTAATAGTGCTAAATGCACTGTAGCAATTTGCATTTGGTACAATCTCTCAACCCCGCGGTACAAACCGATGAAGTTCAGAAAGAGAAAACTTAATAGCGAAGGAAGGCCTCTCCCAACCTATAAATAGAGGCCCCCGGTTTGTGAATTCACAGATAGTTCACGCAGTGAAAAAACACACTCAACGCGGTGAGTTCTCCCGAGAGCGCTGTCAGATTTATTCCTCTAGCCCTGAAGCTCCGTCAAATCTGCCCCAAACACTAAAACCAGCCGGCCAAAGTGAAACCTAGTTACTATGCAAGGATTTCGCCCTATTCCACCGATCCAAAAATCCCAAAAAGAGCAGTTGTCCTGCCTGAATCCAGACATCAAATCAGTAAAAAGTAAGCAATTGCTCTGTCCGATTTCCACCGTCAACAAGCAAACAACAGCAAAAAAACAAGCAGTTGCTTCGCCCGAATCCCGAGGCCGAAAAGCAACTTCGGAAGCAATTACTCTGCCCGAATCCCCGCAACAGCAAAGCAACAAAAGACTCCCTCTCCCTGGAGGACAGAGCGAGCATACCTTAGAATCTACTAGAAGGAGCTTGGTACGGGATAAAACCCCCACGCTTCAAGAGGTAGGCTATTTAAAGTTTTTATATATAAAAATGTTATTTAGACTAGTCCGATGTAAGAAAAATAAACAGTTATACTGCTCGGATTTCTATAAGAGAATAACACTTAAAAGAGCCATTATTATGACCAAAATTTCATAAATGTATTTGTAACTCCAGGAAGGAGGTTGTTGCAAGTTTGTAATAATATATGTACATATATATATATATATATATATATATATATATATATATATATATATATATATATATATTTATATTTATATTTTAATGCTTTATTTCAATATGTTAAATAAATATAAAAAACATATTTTAGCCAAAAATTATTTTGAGACCGAAAGGGTATGTTGGGTGTCTAACCCCTTCCCACCTCGTAACTTAGTCTCCGAACCCTTAACAAATCTGGTTACATTTGAGTTTTTCTTTGTTTTTCTTTAAAATAAAGATAACGACTCTATTTATCACATTTTGAGTCCACAATTGAGGTCATACGTATTCCACGCACCTTAAAAGGTTTTAAAACCATCCGCTTCTCGGTAGCGGGGGAATAAGGTCGAAAAACGGGGCACTCACAGTGACGACTCTGCTGGGGACGTTGTTTTTATTTTAAATAAAAACGGAGGGCTAGACTCATTTTCATAAAAAAAGAAAAAACAAGTTTTCTTTTGTTTTTGGCTAAATATGCTTATTATATTTATTTAAACAGTTCAAATATTACATTTTTATATATTTGTATATATATATTTGTGCAAATAACCATGAAACTTGCAGCAACATCGTTTCGGGAACCGTTGCGAATACAAAAAAAAAAAAGATGATCAAAAATAGAATTTCGGGCAGGATAACAAAAAAAAGGGCTTATTATCACTTTATTTTATTTTTGCTTTGCCTTATTTATTTATTCAGCGCAAAATATGTAAATAATCTTTATTCTGTCATTTTATTTTGGGGATTAGGACCAATTTGTAATTAATAGGAACAAATAGATTCCCCACTTTTTTTTTCTATTTTTTGATCTGAATGACCGTCACGCTCGCTCGCTCCGTCCTTTCGAGGATTCAAGCTAATTAGTCGAGAAAATTCACAAAGAACAGAAAGACAAGCCATTTATTGTTTTATTTATTGCTTTATATCTGGAAAAAAAAAGACTTTATTGTTTTTTAGATACTTTACACACGTGCACGCACGTAGAAATTTTCCGAACTGCTACCCTACATCATGGCCAGCCTACCCCCTGCATCATCAGCCAACGTTAAATGCATATTGATTCTTAGGACACTTCATGGATCGATCGATTTTTATATCTATGAATTATTGACCAATCCCTGTTGCAAAAAAAGAAGCAAAAAAAAAAAAAAAGGTAAATAAATATATATATATATATATATATATATATATATATATATATATATATATATGAATAAAGATATGCACATGGGCTGACCAATGATTTTTATGATATCCAACCTAGATCATTTGAATGGTGGATCCCGTAAAAAGTATATGCCTTTCGTCTGAGATCAGTCCAATCTTGGGGAGTCAAAAGGCATGTGGAATAAGAAGGTCCTATACTCTGGAGAAAGAATCCACTATTTCAAGAATAGTCTCGAGATTGTCAAAATAAAGCGGATGCTTGTCCGATCAATCTTAGGAGAAATTGATTAATAATAATAAAGTGATAACGACACATTGTACTTGAACCCAAAAGCCTGGAACCTTCTTTCCTGATACCTTCAACCCCTTTTCCTAAGAGAGAGAGAGAGAGAGAGAGAAAGAAACCTGACCCGAATTTAGAAAGGAAGAGATAGCACCGGACGGTTGATACGTGATACAGGCACAGGGGTCATATCAGAAAATATCATAATCAGTTCAGAAAGTACAGATTTGGGTAGAATGGGCGTTGAGAATGAGCAGTCTGCAGTGGGTACTGATACATGGACTCCAAGGTACGCTCCAACTCCGGTTATGTAGCAGTGGCTAGATCAAAATTTGGATGCACGTAATGATTGCATATTAAACCAGATAGCAAACCTCATGCAAGGTCCAAGACCCAGTGGTGAAGAAACCACTTTCCCTGCAACCCCCCAAGAAGTATCTACTTCTCATAATCCTCTAAACCCAAACCCTCAGCCAAACACTAATCCTCCACCAACCGCCAGCGCCCCAATCACCAATTTCTCACCAAATACTTATTACCAAAATTTTAACCCTCTCTTGCCAAATCCACCTTATCTTTTCCCAAACACCCATATACCCCAAAATCCAAGTAGTCTCTTATTTCCCATCACTAACCCACTTCAAAGTAGCTCATATATGGACCCCAAAAGCTATACCCAGCCAGGACAAATAATGACTTATTTACCTTTCAATAATCCCGACATGTATATGGTCGGCTTATACAACGAGTGGTCGTCTTCGGTTCAGTTTAAGTCATCTTAGCCACCGTGTGTCATGCCACGTAAGAGACATCAGGTCGGGTCCCTTCAACTTCCGTACTATTGCGATTCCAAATATTATCTCTGTATAATTATTTTAATTTAAAATGTATAATGACTATGGAGTATTTAGTATTTAACAAATTTTGTTGACGTTTCATGTGTAAATGTTATTTTAAAGTCTAGATGAATAATACAAGCTAATAAATTCATGAGAGTACTATTTAACGAACCAAAGCTCATGAATTGACCTTTTTATGTGTTATTTTCGTTTTCTTTTTTCTTTCTTTTGCTTAGCGAGATCCAAATAGACATTAGAAATGTAAAATGCTATTTATAGAGGAAAGTAACAAATTATTAAAATATTAAATAATACCACCGACAATATATGTGATACAGTAAAATAATGTTATCAAAGTATATAATACACCTATCAATACCATATAAATTTCACTAATGACCTTGTACTAGGGGTGAGCTTGCTATGGTTAGGTCCAGTTTTTCATTTAAAAAAAAAAAAGAAGAAAGAAAAGCTGGAACTAGACAATAGTCCGATTTTTAAAAAATTCAAAATCAGAACCAATCTAATATATATGAGAAACAAAATCTGACCAATACTACGATTTTTAACTATTTAATATAAACAATAAACAAGTAATAAAATTTTAAATTTCATAGGAAGATTTTTAAAAACATTCAATAATAGTACATTCAACAATTAAAAATGTTAGAGTCATAGGTTCATAGCACAACAATTCAATGGAATACAAAATTACAAAAGTGAGTAAAAAATAAAAAGTAGAGTAAAATCACTGAAGGCTCGAAGAACTTAAACAAGACAATGAGCTTGAGTTTCGAAAGTTTTGTTTAAACTTTCACTCTTTAACGACAAAATAGAAAAAATAACATTTTATTAGGGTTATAAATTAATATATATAATTATATATAATTACTAATTTATTAGGTTAGTTTGATTGGGTTCTATATTTTTTGGTTTGAAAATTGAGACAGATTCAAAAGTCCAATTATATAAAATTTCAGATCTAGAACCAAACGAAAGTATTGTTCCGGTCTAGTTTCTATTGATCTGGTCCAATTCTGAAAAACTTTTGCACACCCCTACACTATACAACTAGAGTTTGACAACACATAAGATAAGATGGTAGATCATTCCCTTAAAATGACCTTTATGAGCCAAATAATGATGCACATAACCTTAATTATGATCCGTAAGGCAGAACTCCAAAAATGATAAATATGAGGTTGTTGGAGTGGGTAATTCGTCGAAGAAGACCGCACTTTACCTAACAAAAAAAGATCAAAATGAGAGAAGAAAACATGTTGAAAATCGGGTGGAATAGTCTGAAACTCACAAGCCAACCCAGATCCACAGAAAAAAGCCTTGGGTCGAAGGAGAGGCATGTGCCACATATCGCGCTAGGAATGCGCCATATCATTAATGAAGTTGGGCTGCTAATTGCTTCGGTGCCCACCATCGTCCAGATCGTGCTCAGGTGTTCTCTATCTTTCGGAACTTTGCTATTAAAGACCTAAGTTCACAGACTTTGCATTTAGTCCTAAATTAATTTCAAACTTTAATAAACGTCAAAAGAAACACATTTAAGGGTAAAAACACCAAATTTAAAGGTAAAAGTGATATTTAAATACAAAAGTGATACATTTAGAGGTAAAACTGACATTTTTATACGTAATGACTTACACATTGAGAGAGTAAAAGTTACACATTTAATAGTAGATCTCCTGTAAGACGGTTTTACGGATCTTACATCGTAAGGTGGAGCTTCACTATCTCACAACTCTACCCACTAACACATGGTGAGTCGGGTAAGGAGGATCCGCCTTACATAAAATATCTGTAAGATCGTTTTACCTAAGTTTTTACCCATATTTAAAGACAAAAATGACACTTTCATATATAATGGCTAACACATTGAGGGACTGAAAGTGGCACATTTAAAGACAAAAGTGATACATTTAAGGTAAAAAACTTGATGGTTTTCATTTACAAAATCTGAGGGGTGGTATTATAATTTTTAAAAATTGAAGCGTGACACTGCATTTTTTAAAAAATTGACTCATTTAACACAAATTACTTCGTATTATGAATTAGAGCATCCACAGTGGTTTCTTTTATTAATACTCTAAAACCTTTTTTTAGGGTTTTTTACCACACTTAAGCCCCACAATGGACACCATATCAATCACCCTATCCCTAAAAAAAGCTAACTCTCCCCCAACTTATTGGGTGAGTATTAGCCGACCTCCATTCATCTCTTTCTTCTCTTTCCCCCACCTATCTCCTTCTTCATTGGTCTTCTTCCTAGTATTCGTTCACTTTCAAAAAAATTGTTCCAAAATTTAAAGAAGGCGACAAAAACTGAATTTTTTTTTGCTTGATCAGAGCATCCGTTTTTGGCCAAAAATTGATGTACTAGAGTGGAGAGCATATGAATTAAATAAACAACCCAACTCACATCATCACTTTGATGATAGTATGCTTTCCCATTTTTCCCATTTTATTTTTCAATTAATTTAGTGTATTTTTTGCACTATCATTTCTCTTTTTTATTATTTATAACTTAAAATTATGAGTATATTGATAATATTAAAAAACGTGACTAGACTTTATTTAAATAAAATAATTGATATAATCAAAACATATACTCCCTCCGTCCCTAAATTATCGTCTTCTTTTCCTTTTTCGTCCGTCCCAAAATAATTGTCCAGTTTGAAACTTTCCTTTTTAGAACATCACTTTTACCACTTTACCCTTACTTTTTCACCCTACTTTAATTATTGACCACATACACATGAGCTTAAAAGGAAACTACACATTAAACCAATATAAATAAGGGGGAATTTCAAGTGGGTACAATTTTGAAAACATGTTTTCATCTAGGACCATTAATTTTTTACACATTTCATTTAACTACAAATTGCTTGCCAAATGACAAAAATGCCATTAATGAAAACTCTGATGTCAAACCTTGGTATCAGGATGATTAATTCTAGGCATCAGAATAAATAATTCCAGGCATCAGGACTCTGATGCCAAAAATATTGTTGATGCCAAAAATGCTGATGTCAAATCTTGGCATCAGGTGAAATGCTGATGCCTACAATTGTTGTTGATGCCAAAAATATTGCTGATGCCAAAAATGCTGATGTCAAATCTTGGCATCAGGTGAAATGCTGATGCCTACAATTGTTGCTGATGCAAATTCTTGGCATCAGGTGAAATGCTGATGCCTATTGCTGATGCCTGTCAAACATAATCTTGGCATCAGGTGAAATGCTGATGCCTACAATTGTTGCTGATGCCAAATCTTGGCATCAGGTGATGGACCAGTTACTCTGCCCACTCTCTGTATCTCTCATCCTTCTGCAACTCAAAATGACCTTGGATTTTCTCACAGTACAAAGATGCACCTCAAAATGACGATAAATTATCAGAAACAAGAATTTTACTAGACTAATACACATGTACTCCTCTACAATACGAGCTTCAACATACAAAATAGCCGTAATCAAACAAAAAAGGTGGATGCGTTGTTAAAGCAACAATAGGTACATTGCGACTTTACAAACCAATTCATTCGTCAACGATGGGCGTCTTAAGAACAACTCTACTATCACATTTATCTTTTCAAGATCCCCAATCAACATAACCCTTACCTCTCCATTATTTTTATCCATCGATTACAAACTAAAAGATCGGACCGCCAAGAGATGGCGAGAAGATGAAGGTATCAATTGCTCGGAAAAGGGTTTGTTGAGAGTTTGACCTCCCATTCTTCGGCGAGTTCATCTTCTTCTCCGGCGCCGGCAGATCTAACCGTTGATGGCATCCGTTCCATAAATTTCCATGTCTTCTCGACGGTGAGATCGGATCCAAACCCGAAGTGGACAACCCAATCAAGGCCCCCAATTTAAATACATGGATCACACAGACGAGGAGGGGCGAGAGCCATGATTGTTCTCGGCAGGTGGAGGCCGGTGCTGCTTGTCGACGGATGGGGAGAGACCGATAAAATCTCTTTTGGCCACACACTAACACGGACAATACAGGCGTGGTAGGAGGAGAACAACAACACCACCTGCAGACATGGAGGCGGCGAGAACGGTGAAAGATGTTTCCCTCATGAGTTCGTCAAAGCTTACGCCCCTTAAGGGCTCGGCAAGGTCTTCTCTCTCACTCAGTATAATGTATATTGATCGTAGATATGGAATTGTTAGTATTTGATGGGAGGCTTCGGCTTGTGTGCAGGTGTGTTGCGTAAAAACGAGGTGGGTGATTTTGGATTTAGGGAGGTCCCTTCCACTTTCTCTCTCTAGATAGTTAAATGAGATTTTCCTGGTAACAAACAAGATATGAAAGAAGACGAGGACAAACGTACACAAATGGATAGACAAACATTTTTGCCCAAAAATTGTACCTAAAAGAAATGTGCAAAAAATAGGTGGATTCATTTGAAAACATGTTTTCAAAAATGTATCGTCTTGCAATTTTTTCCATAAATAATCAAGTCAATTGTTTTTTCTTAAACTGTGCATCGGGTCAATCAGGACGATTATTTAGGGACGGAGGGAGTAATATATTTTTCATAAAATATATAATTTAAAAGTATAAATATTTTATTTCAATTGCGGTAAAAAAATAAAAATAAAATAAAAAGTAGAAATATATTTGTAGTTAGGTTTGTTAGTTAAGATGTCACCAATTCAAAGGGTTATATAGAGGGTGCTTATTGGAATTGAAACTTTTCAACGAAGATTTTCAAAGGAAGTTTATATTGCAATTGAAAATCATTTAATGATAATTAAACTCAAAATAAAAGGTTTATTTTACTTCATACTCGGCACAACTTTAGAAAAGAAGACTTAAAAGTATAAATTAGGCAGCAGATCCAGACCATATTCATTCATTTGGGAAAAGCAAAACATTAAACATGGTGGTCTCGTCGGCTTATTCCGACACTCATTGCTCATCATCAGTTCATAGAAAAGTGAACCCCAACCTGGATGTAGACCAATCTTAAAATCTTAATGCACACGTAAAATCTTCGTACAAGAGACCTACCATAATTATATTGCAAGAAATAAAATATTTATACTATCAATTATTTTTATTTAAAGAAAGTCATTCAACGAAGATTTTCATATCTAACAAATTAAATATCACCATTTACAAATTCTCTCGGAAGTTTATATTGCAATTGAAAATCATTTAATGATAATTAAACCCTGCAAAATGTTTCAGTAATTAAGTTGATTTTACTTCATACTCGGAAATGCACAACTTTAGAAAAGAAGACTAAAATCAAAAGTCAAAATAGGAATTAGGCAGCAGATCCAGGCCATATTCATTCATTTGGGAAAAGCAAAACATTAAACATGTGGTCTCGTCGGCTTATTCCGACACTAATTGCATAGAAAAGTTTACGTCATGGTCCATCAGTTTCTACCCACAAGTTATCATGAATTTCCGCCGGAAAAGGTACGACCTAATTAACGTTAAGCTCTTCATTTCCCTTGATATTTATTCCATTTAAATTCGTCTAATCTTACCGAATTGTGGGGTGGGTGTTGCGTGAAATTGTTCTTAGTGTCGTGGGGCTGAATTTTGATTTCGTGGTGCTGAATTTGACCAAGCATTCTTCCTACCTCATCTACAACGTCTCCGTCTTCTTCAGCTCCGCCGTTCGCTCTCAGTACCGCCAGAAATTCGGTCCAAATGAAGTAATTTTGACTCTCTGTTAAGAATTTTTGATACTGATCATGTTCTTGGGATATGATTGGGATTACGATTAAAAAATTTAGTTCACTACTTGTTTGATCAAAATTTGCTAAAATTCTGAGTTCTCGATTCGTGTTTGTTAGACAGTTCTTTGCCCTGGTGCAGTTCTTGAAGGATAGTACCAAGTTTTGGTGCTTGAGTATTTTTTTTCTTTCCAAATTTGGGAAGATGACTGGGCAAGAAAACAGTTATGGTAGTTTATTTTTAGCGTATTTTTTCCTTTTATTTTGAGCTTGATAAAGAGGTTTGATAGCGATAGGGCCTTCCGGAACATTTCTAGTCGAAATCATTTTGACATGTTACCAAACACGAGAATGGAGTGCCAATCTCTTAATATTCAGCCAATGCTAAATTGCTAATCTTCCTAATTCATATGGATTATTGATGATTGCCATTGTAATGTTCAAAGAACCCAACTTGAAACTTGAAAGGCTTCAATTCTCTCTCTCTCTCTCTCACGTCCTTCCAAATAACCCCTTGTGTCCGGAGAAAAAGTCCTATTTTGACTTTTCAAAGTTAATTTAAATTCTTTGTATGGATATTTAATATATTTTTTCTTAGGTGTAGAGAATAAAATTATAAACTTTGTAAAGTACTTAGGTACACTAAAAGTAGTACTATGAATCTCATGTTCTATAATTATTTGAAAAAGCATATAAATCCACATCAAAAATTCATTTAAATTTTTTTATTGAAATGTCAAAATGAAGTTCGTTTTCTTTTGGGAAGGAGGGGGTATTAACTACTCATGATAAAGAAAAAATGTAAGGTCGTTCAGTAAACTCCCTACACAGGTTACTGGAGTTCAATAATTTCTCATTTGTTAAGGTAGCGAATACCAAGTTCTTTGAATGTTTTAACAT
This sequence comes from Codonopsis lanceolata, assembly GCA_013146195.2. Classification (NCBI taxonomy): domain Eukaryota; kingdom Viridiplantae; phylum Streptophyta; class Magnoliopsida; order Asterales; family Campanulaceae; genus Codonopsis; species Codonopsis lanceolata. Next base: position 100,472 of record JABEVN020000046.1, read on the forward strand.
TTTCCCGTCCACTTTTATTGCAGATGATACCTGTAGCTGCCAATGATGTAGCTTTCTCGATTCACGCTGTTTTACTCACTGCATTTACCTTGTTCCAAATTACAATTTACGATGTAAGTATTAGTCTCAATGCTCAGTTACTAATCATTAGTCTCATTGCTCACTTACTAATCATAAAGTACCTTAAATAACAATATTTAACATAACAAGGAGCGTGACAGATATGCTAATAATATTCTTTTGCTGGTGGTTTTCAACAGCGTGGAATGCAGAAGGTCTCGAACATTAGCATTGCCATAGTTTCTGTAGCGTGGTTATCAGTTGCTGTTTGTCTCTTCATAGCTTTACCAAGCCACTCCTGGCTTTGGCTCGTTTCCTGCTTTAAGTAAGATTCTGATTCTGTTACTTCAGTACGAAGCCACTCTATGGGTTCTTTTCTGTTAGACATAATTGGTCGGTCTTTAAACGTTTTGAGTTTCTATTATATTGCAGCATTGTGCAGATCGTTATGACAGTAGTCAAATATATACCCCAGGTTAGGTCTACTTCCCTCTTCTCATGTTTATATCTACTATGGTATGTTACAAAATTTTGTTTCCTTTAAGCACAGTTATTCATTTATAACTAAATTGCAAATTAACTATTTACCATACCTTGATTGTCTCTGTTACTATGTGCGGATCAATTTGACTGCCCTATAGTTAGTGTGCTTCTTTAATTAGCAGCATGTCCTTTTATATTTTGTTCTCTTAAGATGCTGATTAATGGTATGAAATCAGGCGATTATGAACTTCCGAAGAAGGAGCACAGTTGGATTTAGCATTGGCAACATATTACTTGATCTACTTGGCGGAATGACAAATTATGGGCAGATGGCTGTGCAATCAATTGATCAACGTCTGAATTTTCATTTATTCAGTATCTTTATTTTCTTTTACTCATAAAAAAATTGAACTCGTATGAAAAGTTGAGTACCTTGCCTAAAATACTTCGACTTCTTGTATTTCTCAGATTCTTGGGTGAACTTCTACGGAAATATAGGGAAGACACTGCTATCTTTGGTAAGGATCGTTCTCTAATTTGATTTCCTTGGTAATGAATACTAGTATATTACTATAATGTAATACATCTTTAATTCGACTGTTACCAACAAGATAAATAAGGAAAACTTGGAATGACTATGAATGTTTCCTGCATTACTTTTTCTTGGCTTTGACTATTCTTGTCTATTGACTACTAATTATATGTGTGATGCATGTTGGCAGGTGTCGATCTTCTTTGACCTTCTGTTCATCGTACAGCATTATGTGCTCTATCCAGCCAAGAAAAATGTGATTTCTCCCAGTATTGATGGGGTAAGCAAGGAATGGTTTCTTAAATCTTCTAACCACCCGCATTCAGAAGATGTATAGGCTTTGTTCGGACAATGAGTTTTGGGGGATTTCCCAGTATTTAGTATGTTGGGATTCGGCCTGGCGAAATATCACTCTCCCTCACTTATTCCCTGCCTCCTATGAAGTAGGATGCTTATACTAGGGAAGAAAAGGGAAAACTAATTTATCATCTCCTAGTTTCATGGATAGATCGCTCTACCTACTGTACTGCATGGCAAAATATTTCAAGTGAATCGAGTCATGCCGAATCATTTGTATAGGCTGTGGATTTGTTGATAGCAGCAATCACTTTTAAAAGCACTGATTTTCTAACTCCCCTCTCCCAAGTTATTCTAATTTTTTTTCTCATCTTTACGTGTTGGTCAAAAGATCTCCTTGGTCGCTTGTTATACCAGGAAATTTGCGAATACGTGATGAAATAACGAGTGAGTTCCATGCTAAGAACAGCAGAGGATGAACAGCCCAACCTAGAAATTCGTTAAAGTGACAGTGAGGACATGATTCAGCCTACTCCGTGATAGTCTTGTGGCCCTTCAAATTGGAGCATGAATGAAGATTGAAGATGGGAAATGGACTAATTGTCTTCCAATTTGATTATTTGCCTTATCTTAACCTCAATAACATTTGACTGTAGGTGTCCCCGGAGCGACCCAAGGAGCCCGAAGATGCTTGAAGAAACCAATTAGCTAAGAAGACCTTTATACTCTTATTACTTGTACCCAAGTATCGCCTATAGCAAAGTATTGGCTATGACTGGAGACTCTACTACGTTATGCAGACATGGTGAAGAAAAAAGATTAATTGAACACTCGTTCAATAGATGTGCCCTACTGCCCTCTTTCTGTTTTTTCTCTTAGTTTTGATCTGTCTCATCCAACCCATTGGAGTCTTGATACTAGGCCCGTTAATTGGGTGGGTATGAATTGGACTAATGGTCAAAACCCATTAGAATCCGAATATCAAATGGTTCGGATTGGAACGGGTCAGTTATAACGGGCATCAATTTAAGACGGGTCAACACGTCTCAATCCAGATTTCCCCCCAAAAAAATCAATGCATTTATAGAGTAAAAATATTGGGTTAAAATGAATAACGAGTTTGATCACCTGTTGTAACCGGACTTGTTAATACTTTTTGGTTGTAACGAGTTATCCGTTTCGATTCAAAAATGTTAATGAGTTGAGTCGAGTCGGGTGGGTTAACCGATCCCATTGTCACCGACACTCGTTCTCGATCTTGAGTTTTGCCAAAGAGTGAGCGTTCATGTACTCTCGGTAGAATATTGTACAACTGTACAAGAAGGTAGAACTGCTTAAATCATACTCCCTCCGTCTCTAAATAAATGTCTTAGTTAATCCGGCGCACAGTTTAAGAAAAAACAATTGACTTGATTATTTATATTGGTTTAATGTATAGTTTCCTCTAATGTCCTTGTGTATGCGGTCCATAATTAGAGTAGAGTGAAAAAGTAAGGATAAAGTGGTAAAAGTGATGTTCTAAAATAATAAGTTTCAAAATAGACAATTATTTTGAGACGGACGAAAAAGGAAAGGAGAATGATAATTTAGTGACGGAGGGAGTGGTTTTTTTTTTAACATTTTCCCCGTGCCAACTTTGAGAGAAAAAGATAAATATAGATGTGGACGAGCTGTTCGGTGACCCAGTACTTGGTCAACACGAAAACTACTTGATTCCCAAGTTTAATTTATTTTCTATAAATTTTGGACAGCCGGGAGGAACAATTCATTTCTGCACTCACAAAGCTCAAGAACATAGTGAAAAATGAAGAGGGAGGGTCGTCAACATGGTATGGTTCGGAGCAATCAGATCCTGCCACCGCCATGGAACCCAAAATACGGTCGCAGTTTGGTAAACCAGTTAGATTCTCCCCCAACAGCCGGGTTGTTCACAAAGGTGTCACGAAAGCCCACCAACCATTCCAAGTTCACGAGCAGGTGTGGACGGCCTAGGTGCGCCGGGTGTCATGACCACCCGGCTTGTAAGTCCAAGGACAAGGCCAAAGGTGCCCATAAGCTCAGGTCAAGCGACGTTGTGTCTAATCATAGGTTGGTCTCTTGGCGGGTCGTGGATTCTAAACCCGGATCTGGCTATTCTGGGTTTTCAGCTACCGGGGTTTTGGATCATTTGGCGAATGATGGCAGTAGTTATATTGATCATGATGATGATGGTGATATTGTTGAAGATAATGGTATTATGGGTGTGGGTGAGATTGGATTTGTTGATGGTGATGGTGATGGTGAGGATCAGATGAGCTATGCTGATGAAGATGAAGGGTGGTGTTTAGTGAGAGAAATGTAATTCTGGTGGTCTGTTGTTTTGTAGCATCTCTTTTAAGTTGTATATTAATTATGTATTATGTACGTAATTAATGAATAAAATGAAGTTAAATATTTGGGTAATTACTTCCTGTCATCCATGTGGATGCATTGATATTCACATTTGCTTAGTCAAAGTCAAACTAAACATGAACAAAATCATCAATATTAAGATTAAAATCATTTTTGTGTTAAATAGCATACCATTTTGTCATGTTTTTTTTTTCTCCTCCGAATCATATCTAGGTTTCACTGGTCCCAAAATGACTCGCTCTGTCCCAAAATATATAACGTTTTGAGTGAATTTTTTTATTCTAAAATAGATAATTGCAATTTTCAAAGATTTTTTTTTTCAATTCTACTCATATTTATTAACTCCGTAACTCATGTTTGGCTCTTTGAGCAAGAATATCAAGACATTTCATTAATGTTTTAATAACTTTTTTTTATTTTTTATAATTGGAAATTCACTTTAGCACTATAATGTACAAAATAAAACAATTTTATGCATCACTATGTACAAGTGATGCATCAAAATGCAAAAAGTAACCTTTTCTGATTAAAGAAAAGAAGGGAAAGTTGAGCGGTTGAAAACTTTAAAATAGAGATCAACCCTCAATTTTCCTAATTTTTTTTTCTATCATACTATAAATTCATTGGATTAATGAATGGTATGGGGGAGTGAAGCAGCTGAGATTAATTGGATTTGGATTTGGTCCTTTGGTGTGAGAAATGTACTAATTGTTGGATCAAAATAATATTCCCCATTAACTTTTGTCATTTTTATTGTATTTATTGTTGTTATGTTTTTTAATTTGTAATTAATTATGCATTATCGACATAATTAATCAATAATATTCCCCATTAACTTTTGCATGTCCTTCAATGAATGCTGAATAGAGAGTTTGAGATATGGTTGGTATGTAATTTTTTTTTTGAATGTTTGATATTTAATTAATTAATGTCCATTACTCCTTTAAAATGAAAAAAAAATAATTGATTTAATTATTAATATTAATATAATTTATATTTTTCTTTAAAACCCTTTTCATGTGCTCATAATTAAAGTATGAATAAAAATAAGGATAAAATAATAAATGTGTTATAATTAAAATGAAGATTTCGAATAAAAGATTTTTTTTAGAATGTAGGATAAAAGAAAGCACAGCAATAATCTTGAGATGCAGTGAGTTTTTTGCAATTTGGAAGTTGCCCCTTTTGCAATGGTGACGGCACTCAGAGTTGACTAATCATACAGACACCTTCTCCCCAAGTTATTCATTCCCTCCGTTCCAATTCCATACCAAAATCAATTCTATCAAATCTCCATCGCCCAACCGGCCAACCCCACCATTTTCAATCCAACACTCACAAATGCTCCAGAACAAAGAATCAAAGATGAAGAGGGAGGGTCACCAACATGGTATGGTCCGGACCCACCAGATGAGGCCGTCGTCGCCGTGGAACATGAAGTTTGGTGGCCTGATCAATGGGTTAGATTCTGCCCCCACCGCCGGGATTATCACCAAGGTGTCTTCAAAGCCCACCAACCATTCAAAGTTTACCAGCAGGTCCAAGGACAAGACTGGCGACGAGTCTGATATTCGATTGGTGTCTAGGCGGGTTGTGGATAGTAAACACTATTCTGGTTTATCCGCCACTGGGTTCTTGGATGATGACAAAAATGGTTTGGTGGGTGACCCGGAGATGGGATCCGGAGATGTTCATGATGATGACGATAAGACTAGTTTTGTTGATGTGGGACAGGGTTGGGAACAGATTTATGAAGATGAAGGTTGGTGTTTGGTGGGGGAAAAGTAATTTGGTTCCATCTCTTGAAATTTTCATTGCAACTTGTTCATTAATTGGAGACAATACAGTATGTATTTTTGGATTTATCAGGGTGGACGAAGTGAATTATACGTCTCAAAATAAATAATGTTTTATAAAAAAAGCACATATATTTATATTATTATTTGACCATCAAATAAAAATGTTTATTTGACCATCATATTTCAAACAAATGAACTATTTATAGAATTTTTTTTTGTCTGTCTTATCAATAAAAAGCTTTTATATCAGTGTTAAATGTTCTACAATATTTCATATCCACTAGCTATCAAGATAGAAGATATCCTGTATCTAATCTTATGTAAGATCTCTGTGCATTCAATGAAAGATTTTCATCATCATTTCTTTAAAAATTCAATATTCAACTTTACTCTCTCAAACGGTTCCAAACTTGAAGATCTCTATAAAACGCCTGAAGTAAGGATTGAAGAAGACGTTCTTTGTAGAATTGCGTGTGCAGACTTCATAAATCTTATAAATCTTCAAATCACATAGACATAGACAATACGTTGAAGCTTTCATTCGATTCAGAACTTCAATCTTTCTTTAAAGAGCTTCTTCTCCAAAACACCAACTAAATAGTCTCTCATATATACTTTCTTTCTAGTTCTTGTTTAAATAATCACTATTTAGATTGTTATTTTATTCTTTCGAATCTTTAAGGAATCTTTGATTGTTGCACGAGTTTGATTGTTTTTCAATCATACTCCTCAAATACTGATTTTTGTTGTACACTAATTCGTTAGTGATCACTTATAATATATATAATCTTAATGCACTTCAAAATTCAAGTTTGACCAACTTGCTAGTGGACGTAGCAGTTTACACCTGTAAACCACTCCTAAATACTCTGTCATTTATATTTCAGCTGATAGAATTGTTTCTAACACTTAAGCAGCTTCCATCTAATTAAGTGTCAGTCAGTTACATTCTTTAATCATTTACTTAATTGTCTTATACATTGTCTTTCAGTTCATTTCTTATATAAGTGATTTGCTTAAAATCTTTACTACATAAACCTGTTTCAACAAGCTGACCCAAAGTATTTTGTTCATTAGTTGATAGAGAGTTTTTCTATCTGCCGATAACTTACTCTTTCCGCTGTCAGTTTTAAAGGTTTTCAAAATAACCCTTACAAGTTTTAAAAGACTATTCACCCCTCTATCCTTATTTCGTTGTCGATTGAACTTACATAACCCAACCACCAATTTTTCCCTTCCAGCCCCATTACCAAATTTTCACCACCGTTTTTTTTTTTTTTTTTTTTGAAATTCTGGTCAGTTCCTTTTACAAAGTTTCTAACCCTTCCAATATCCCGTTTTTTTTTTCCACCGCAAAAGGTCATTTTTTGAAATATTGTTCCAAAAATATCAATTATTCCTTCAACAACCCAACAAATACATTCGAATTTAAAAATCACCATTGTTGCACAACGAAACATGAATCAACCTTTAAAAAGAGGACCGACACAAAATAGAAACCAACACAAAATTTTAAAAAAACACCCTTGATTTTATGTCACATTACCTCAGCAAAATGATGTGTGTGATAATTCGAGTGAATACAATTTTCAAATTAGGTATGAAAGGATAATAATAATATTTTCAAAATTATTGTACAAAATAAATAGTCATCTTGAAACAACCAAAGGAAATAGTGGATAGTTTTGTGAAGAGGTGGACGAAAGATGGTTTGTAGTGGTACACCGTACACGTAATAACTAATAACCCATAGATTGATTTCCTTGTTTCCTATGTATTGTGGTGCTTAAAATAGTGTTGCCTTTGTTGATTTCCTTGTAGTTTGGGCAACTTGCGCTGCATCTTCCCTACTCGCTTAAAGCCTGGGATTGATATTTTCCTGGCCTATGGCTTACTACATCTTCTTGGTTATTTGAGATCATTTCTTCAAATTGGAAACCAAGCACATAAATCCATTGCATGAACACTGCATTACATTACACACATGACAGTATTCGGCAGAGTGTGGTAAAGCAACCACAAATTGTGCTTATAAGAACTTACATTTACTTAAGCCTGTGTCGAACACTGCACGGTGGATGCTATTGCCTATTCCCCCGACTCTTGGGCTTTCTGATAAATGTACCAGAAAACTTATTCAAGAAATCATCGGTGATTCAAGTGAATCAATCTAATCCTCCACTTCTACAATTTCAGCATAGAAAAGCTTAAACGATCTTCACCTTGGTGTCGCTATATAAAACTATACAAAGGCAAACACAGCTGGTTTTCGCTGATTAAAGCTGAATATTTGGGGATGTATTCTCAAGGTTAATCATCTCTGCAAAGGAGGTAGAATGAGTTGGGGTTTCAGCGTTCTTCTTCCATACATTTTTGGATGAGTTGCTCTTGGATGAATATAGTAGAGGATGCTGTGAAATTGTGGCTTGCACTGTACTGGGGGCCTTTTTTCCTAGTGTTCGTGATGAAATAGTTGCCTGTGGAAGCTGCAAGAATGTAAGCATTGAGGGAATGATGTATATAGCAATAAGAACTGTGAATACCCCCCTGAAGATAATAAACTTATATATGAAACAAGATGAAACAGAAACTTTTTGGAACTAACAAAATGATAATATTTGGTGATCTCCTGAAAATCAGGAAGGATGAGTGAATAGGCCAAGATGAAACAGAAACTTTTTGGAACTAACAAAATGATAATATTTGGTGATCTCCTGAAAATCAGGAAGGATGAGTGAATAGGCAAAGGGGGGTGGGGTCCCTTTTACTTTCTCCCCATGCAAACAAACTCCATAATAGGTTAGAGGAGGAGGATACCTTCTTTATCTGATGGTTTGATGTTTCCCTTTCCTTGTAGAAATCAGGCAGTGGGCGTGCTTTGAAGCAAAGGCTTTGTCGCAGTTTTCTAAATTCTGTTTCTGCTTTCTCCTGCAAAATTGTAAAGCGGTTTTGGCTTAGTTATGTTACTGGTTACTAATTTACAAAAAACTACATGTCTAAGAGACAGACAGCATCTGGTTGATACACCTCGTAAAATGCTTGTTAGCTTGTATACAGTTTATGAAGTTTGTTTTCAAGAGGCTTGATCACCAAGAAAAGATTCAATGTTTGATTAATGAAATTTTAAAAGATAATCGTTATTCAACCTTCAACTTTGTTTGCAGCTGCACTTTTTGAACCTCCTTGTCATTGAATTTCTCTTCGAGCTTCTGAAATGGAGAATTACAGAGTAAGAAAATGCGGAGATTTACCAAGTATGAAGAAAGCAAAGAAATATAACAATGCTTTACCTGTTTTCTTTTTGCAGCTCGTTCCTCTGTCCTCAAGACGAAAGGAGTAGATAAAGTTGGAGACTGCAATTTGTTTCTACAGGCAGTCAAGGACTTGGAACTACTGGCCACACAGGCACACAAGAACAAATATAAAAGAAATCAGGCCACATCTCACTGTAGTGGTTTTTACTAACTGATAAAAACAAGGACAAGACTAGGGGAGGATTTTGCAATTGATCAAAGATCTTACACTGCAGATAGGATGTGCCATTTGGGCCCTGTCGTTTTGCTCCCAGAGGCTGCTGGATGAATGGGTGTTTCAAGCCTGCAAGTTCTACAACCAACAAAGAGACTTTTTCGAATTAGTGAAGGTTTTCTATAAAACAAAACTGCCAATTAAAAGTCTGAAGTTTCTATGATATTCATAATAATTTGAATCAGATACCTTCTATTTTCTGAACAAGGGGTTGTTACAGGATGCTTTTTCACCCCATTCGCATATTCCTGTTTCGGAAATAAAACTTTGCTTATGAGAGAGCACTTAAAAATCCAAATAAGTAGCTGAAAACTAAGATGCACCTTAGTAGGAGTTTTTAGAGTCACGCTATCTTTGGGTGGCTTCCAAGCACTAGGAGCACCTCTCACACTCTCAACCTTCGGAGCAGATGGGATAGTTGATTTATTACGTTCTTTAACAGGCGTAGAATTCATGAACCTATGCAGACATTTAGGCGTTGATCTTCTTTTATCAATGGCTTCCATTTTAGTGATTTTAGCCTGCGGAGTAACTAAATTTTCTTTTCTGGGATGCACAGAAGCCATGGATTTTGCAGGTGAAGGAGGAACTTTAGATGCTTTACGGAAAACTGATGGCCTTATGGAAGAAAGAACTGGGTTTTTCTTTCTTGCTGATGGTGGAACATCCTCAGTAGATTTCATATGCAGCTGCATTGACATTGAAAGTTAGTTCCCTATTCTACAACATGCCATTTAATCAAATAATAATAGAATATACACAATTATCACCTTTAACAAAGGTTTCTCCATTTGGGGTGTTCCACAATCCTCCAGTCCAGACATCATAGTACTGTCTTCAACATTCTCAAGATGATTTAGTGATTCATTATTCACAAGGCTTCTTGGTCGAGTCTCGTTCTCAGTAACTGTATTGGCTCTGACAACCTTGTCAACTCCTTTGACAGATAAATCATACCCATCGGCAATGGCCCTCAAATCATCCTTGTTGGTATCCTGGTTCTTGATCTCACGTTCTTCACTGACAACCACCTGGGAGTTCAACAAGGCCGTTTGTGAATCATGTGGGTTCAGCATTGTTGTCTGTGCATCATTGGTAGTAATATTGTCTTCACAAATTGCGTCTTCAACTTTGGTTTCAGGTATGTTATCATCAGTAGTGGCATTTACTTGCTCAAGCAGGGCTGCAGCTTTTTTAGCAGCAATTTTCTTGTAATGAGCCTCAAAAAAAGCTTTCTTCTGCGCGACCGATCCAGGCTGGGCGTACCTCTCTGCTTCTTCAACATAGCGCTTCTGAGAGAAGGAAGACCATTTATCCCAAGCTAAAGACTCTGACATGAACCTCCCAAAAGAGACCGACTCACCAAGAGCATGTAGAGGGTTAGGGTTCCCCTGCAACACATTTAAGTTAAGACCATGAAATTCAACCCTGAATTTTACTAACAACCATGCTACATTTTAAAGCATGGAATCCGATCCTTAGAAGGAATTTGAGCAAAATCACCGTAAAATTTGAGCTATACGAGCTCCCAAATCAATTTGCATAGCTCAACATGCTCCAAAATACCATATTTTTTGAGGATCAAAAGCCTATCTCAATTCATCCAATTATATAGCACAGCAAGGATACTATCGTTTTAAGAATTAAACTAATAAACTAATTTTCCATGATAACATTGAGGATTAAGCTAGTTGTCCTAATTTGAAGTGTAAATGCCTAATGATACAAAAGTAAAATTTATTAGCTTTATTTTATTTTTTAAAAAACTTAGTGTGATGATCCCGACCATATCTCACAATGTCATGATAAAGAAAGACCGTTAATTTTCTACATGAAGATTGATAGACTCATTGAATCATTTAAGCGAACAGTTGGTAGCCAATCATTAAAAACAGAAAAACAAATCGGCAAAATTTTCATCAAATAATTGTCTTTGGACTGACCTGGTTGGCGTCAGCATTGGGTATACCAGATGCATAAGAGAAAGGTTGCACAAGACAAACTGATTCTCCCATGTCTGGTAAGAAAAGAAGAAAATCAATCACAAACAAAACCCAGCTCCAGAAAATCTCTAAACTTTGAACAGCAGCGCTCAAGTTCTTGATATGTACTAAATGGCATTTACTTAGTATCTGTGTAAAGTAAAAAGAATTTGAAATTCAAAATTGAAAAAAGGGTACGTTGCAGAAAAGTAGTAATTAGTACAGTAAATGGAAGGGAGGATACAAAAAGGAGTGCGATCCAATTTTAAAATTGTTGGTAATGGCCATGCGTGGTGGGGAAGGAGGTGAAGTTTGCAAGCTTTTTTCAGCTTTGGTTTGTTGGTCCCCACCTCTTGATTTGAATTTAATCTAAAGTCTTTCCTAACGTTCATGTTTTTTGAATTTCGGTCTTCATTAAATGAATGTCTCCATCAATCATTTGTTTGTTTGTACATTTAATGAGCTCACACAATTTCTATGGGAAAGAAATTTTCAATTACAATAGAGCACCTCCATCCAGCATTCTTATTTAAGATAGAATTTTAAAAAGTAGCTTTTGTAATTTATACTCCATCCGTCTCTAAATAATCGTCTTAGTAGATCTGGCGAACAGTTTAAGAAAAAACAATTAATTTAATTATTCATATTGGTTTAATGTGTAGTTTCATTTAAAGCTCATATGTATGTGACTCATAATTAAAATATAGTGAAAAAGTAAGGGTAAAGTAGTAAAAGTAATGTTCTAAAAAGGTAAGTTTCAAACTGAACAATTATTTTGGGACAGACTAAAAAAGAAAAAAAAGACGATAATTTAGGGACGGAGGGAATAATATATATATATATATATATAGATGACAAGTATTTGCAGCATTAGAGATTTACAAACTATCTTATAAAATTTTGTCTTGTATTTTACCACTAAGGATGTCTTCTAATTCCTTTACCACAAGCAGTGATTCCAAAGGTAAGGCAACTGAAAAAATTTGTAAGGCAATTGTTGAACATCACAAAGAGTTGGTTTAAGCGACCAAAGCCGACATCGACAGACGTCGAAGGAAAAAAAAAAGAGGTATATAAATCGGAAGCGTGAAATTGAACAAACTCAACTTGTCAATGATTACTTCTCAACTGTCATTGTATCCCGATCATATATTCTGCAGACGCTTTCGAATGGGTAAAAACTTATTCATTCGGATAGTTAGTGAATTGGAGAAACATTCACGTTATTTTCAATGGGGGTTCGATGCAGCAAAAAGAAGAAGTCTGTCACCTCTTTAAAAATGCACGACGACCATTCGACAATTGGCTTATGGAATTCCGGCCAACCATCTCGACGAGTACCTCCGATTGGGTGAAACAACTACCATCGATTGTGTGTTGAACTGTCGATGTGTTATTGAATTGCTTGGAGATCAATATTTGACAAATATTAATGATACACAACGGTTTCTTCAAATGCATGAGGAAAGACACGGATTTCCAGGTATATTAAGAAGTCTTGACTGTATGTACTGAGAATGAAAAAATTGTTCAGTCGCTTGGCAAGACCAATTTGGAAGAGGTTATAGGAAGCCAACAATTATGCTTGAAACAGTTGCGTCTGCAAATTTATGGATATGATATGTATTTTTTTTTTGCGGGTTCTCATAATGATCTTAATGTGATATACGAATCATGAATCACATTTGTTCAGTAACGAACTCGAAGGAAATATACTCGAAGGAAATGTACCACCGTGCAATTTTGAAGTTAATGGCACATGGTATACAAAAGAATATTACCTCACTGATGAAATTTATCCGAGTTTGGCTACTTTTGTGAAAAGCTTCTCAAGCTTAGTGTAATACCCCAAATTTTCTATATTAAATAAAAATTTTCTTTTATTAATTTTATCAAATATCAATAATTAATTTTGTGGGCTTAACTTTCCAATTTGGAATTTGTGTATTATGGTGTGGGCTTGACCATCAAATTGAGTGGGCTTGATACCACCTAATTGGTATGTTAGGATGTGGGCTTGACCCATCAAAATTGAGCCCCCTTTTCTTTAAAAAAGAAAAAAAGAAAATAGTTAATATAATAATAATAATAATAACATAATAGTTTAATGAAGGAATGAGAGGAGGAAACAGAACGTCTTCTACCTTGGAAAGCACCGCAGCCGGCGAAGTTCGTTGAACGAAGAAGATGAAACGCCGGCGTGAGAGCATAATAAGGGTCGATTATTTTGGATACCTTGTTTTGCAAAAATTAGAAAGAAAATGGAGTGAACGAGTACACGTCAGTGAGAGACGGCGGAAGGGAGACGACAGTGAAGGGACGGTAGAAGAGTCTTAGAGGGAGGAACGAACGGCAGAGTGTTCGGTCTCACGTCGTCGATCAATTTAAGGTATTCTTTTCGTCCCTCTTCCAATTTTAGTACTAGCAAATTCCATTTTCGAGTTTATAAGACGGTAGGCACAGTTGAATTCTGTCGAACTTGTGTTCGTCGGAGAAAATCGGTATTGTTCGATGAAGACAGAATACGAATCCTTATGGGTGAATATATGAAACCGAGAAAGAAGATCGAACGATAGATAAAAATCTAACTTCAACATCGGTTTAATAATAATGTTGAGCTCAAAATCGGTAACTGGGTGCCTTGGATACAAACTGTGAAATTTTTTTTAAACCCGAAATGCATGATTTAGCCTCCAAGTGAATTTCTACAATGATTTTATCTTCAAAAAAAAAAAAAAAACAAAGTTAGACTTTTGTTGGTTAGTAGATTAGTAGATTGTAGTTAATGTTAGTTTGGTTAAGTCTTTCATGACGGAAAATCCTTCACCATAACAGTAGAGGTGTTTACGTGAAGGTGGTGATGAGTTGTTTCAACCACCCCCCTGAACTTTGGATTATGCAAGCTACTGATTTCTGTAAATGGCAGATTAGTCCCTAAAATTTTGAACTCTTAATTCTATCCTTAGTGAGTTAAGAAACTGGAAATTGTATTTAGACAAACATGTATATTGTAAATGAATATAGAAAATAAATAAATATCTTCTAAAATTTTTCAAGTAACAAAGGTTGTTACGTAGACCTTACATAATTATTAAGTACTTCTAATTTCAGATTCACCCCCCTTACTTTAGAGACTGTATTAATAGTCTATAAATTCAGATTTTACCCAAATTACAAAAGTTGAATTAGACCCTATAAAATTTTAATTATAAATTTAGGAATTGTTATTTATGTATTATTTTTAAAAGCTATTAGAAGGTCTCTAAATTTAGGATTTTTATTTTGTATTGTTATTATTTAGATTTGGCTAAGCGCGGGTAGCGGTGCTTTGTATTCGAGCTAATTTTCGTCGCATCGCTAAGGTAAGGGATTATACATCATTTAGGTTATTTTTGAATTCTTAATTCCAAAATGTTAGGCTTCCGCTATTTTCCTTGGCATTACCTTTCTTTGAAAACGTGTGCCGACCCTGGGTTTGTTTTTGAATTTGAAATCACGTCGTACCCATCCTTTCGTTATTCTAAATTGTGATATTACTTTATGAATCTCATAATTGTTTGAACTCGATGTGTGACATTTATTCGGTCATCACTAGTATTTAATTTTGTTGGAATTGTAATTATCATATTTTTGAAAAACTTCGTTATGATCACTAAGATAATTTGAATGACCATTTGGCATGTTAAGGCGACATTACACCATAGGAACTATGGTGGGGTAATCCGGATATACCATTTTGATTTTGACCCTTTTTGGGGTACTTTGATGTTTGGGGTTCTTTGGAGCCACTTTTGTTTGGTCAAAAATGACCGCTTATGTGATCATAACATCTTCCTAATTATTTGATATTGATTCTGATTGATTCTTGTGAAATTGTTAATTATTCTTCGATCAATATGTATTTAATCTTGTGGATATCTAGAAAATAATTCCTTTGACATATCCATAATTTCTTTATTCGTTTACAATATTTCGTTTGACTTTTCTTCCCGGTCAACTCCTCCTTAGAAACCGGAGGGGTTGTATATGAACTTACTGGGCTTTTGTTCGCTCACCCTTTTCCTAATCCTTTTCTTTCAAGACATAAGTAAAGAATGGGAACATGAACAATTCGGTTCGGTTCGGTCCAATTGAAGAATTTAGAATTTTGTTATCTTATGAATTATTATTAGAATTGTTAATTGGATATTTTTGGGAGATTTATTTTAGACCTATGTTTTATTGTAAGTTAATTTTTGTTAAGGGATTTATGTTCAAATACTGGATGTTTAAGGGAAAGATACATTATTTATGCTTTGGATTTTAGTTTGATAACTTTTGAGGCTTATTTGGTGACGTGCCATTATGTGGGCCCCCATAGTTGGGCCTAAATTTTGGGGCCGTTACACTTAGTGGATCCAAAAAAGAAAAAATTTAAGGAGATGCAAGAGGTTTCAAGAAAAGATGTCGAACGAGTATTTGATGTGCTCCAATCAAGAAGAGCTATTGTAAGAGACCATGCTCGATTTTGCTATAGAGAAAACTTGAAAGAAATTATGCTAACATGCATTATTCTACACAACATGATTATTGAAGATGCGGGTGATCACGTTACGAACTGACTTGATGATACATGAGATGTCCCTACACTAGTCAACCCTAAGACAACACAAGGATTTTAAGAATATCTGCAATGAAATAACGAGCCACGTGATAGCAACTGACATCATGAACTTCGAGCCGATTTGGTTGAACATATATGAGATCGTTACGGTGAGAACTATTGATTGATCTTAATGATTCACGTTTTTATATAATTCTTATTTTTGAATTGTTTTTATTTAATTTTAAGTATTCTCATTTTATGTAACTTTCGAATTATGTAATTTATTAATTTTAAAGTTTTATGTAAATTTCTAATCGTTTTATGATTTGGTTAGTTTTGAACAATATAAAATATTTATCAATTAAAATTAAATGAAATAATTTATGAGTTATTTATTATTTATAAATTATTTTATTATTTAAACGAAATATTTGAATATGAAATACAATAATTAAAGTTAAATAAATTTATTTATTTGAAAATTATAAAAATAAGGGCAGTTGTAGTAGATGGGGTAAAAGGTTTTTAAAATAAGCATAAACATTTTGCAAAAAGGTTTATACCAATAAAGAAGGGGGGGGGGGGTAAAAGGTTAAAACTTTCAACCACTTGGTCTCTACCAACCGGTTGGTGGAATGACTTTTGGGAATTTGTAACTTTTCATATGATCGTTCTCTACCTTTATTTATTTATTTATTTATTATTATTATTATTATTATTATTATTATTATTATTATTATTATTATTATTATTATTATTATTATTATTATTATTATTATTATTATTATTATTATTATTATTATTATTATTATTATTATTATTCTAACCATTGCATCTTAATCGATAACTTTGAAGATTTTTTTTTAATTTCTCCTATAAATAGTTTTCCAAAATAATTATTTCATTATATTCAAACATACATTTTACCTCAAATTCTTTCTCATTTATCTACCTAAAATTCATATTTTTACTTCTTTTGTTATGGATAACAATTATTTTAAGAATTTGTTATTTTAAATATTTTGTTATGTTTTAAGAATATATATTGATTATTGAAAATAAAATTATTACTTTTAAATATATATTGTGAAAAATATAATTTTAAATGAATGTTGTAAAAGAATAAAATATTTAGTTGTGGGTTAATGTTATAAAGTTTTTTTAAAGGTTTATGTGAGTGTAGAGAATAAGTTCAAAATCAAAAGGTTTATAAGCTGATGACGTGACATGCTGGATAAATCTTTTAAAAGGTTGATGAGTGTGTATGCTCTAAGAGCAGCTCCATCGGCAGATTCATAAAAAAATATAAAGCTTATAGCATTGGAGTGAGAAGTTAAAAGCTGATTAGGATGCAAAAGGTTTAAAACTATCAACCGGTTGCAAGACTTTGGTTGTCGGCTGACTCATAAAAAAAATAATAAAAACTTTGTGAATATCAATTCTTTTAACCCAACTGCAACAGCTCTTTCAGTGAAAAAAATGAATGTTGCAAAACGGTAAAATTTTACAACGGTACAATTTTTGACTTATTTTTTATTTTTAAATCTATTCTATAAGTTCTTCTATAAATAGATTTCCAAAAAAAAAAAAAATCATTACGTTCTTTCAAACATACATTACTTCTATACTATCTCATTCTCATTAAACAACACAAATTCTTCTTTTTACTTCTTTTGTTATGGATAACAATTTTTTTTTACAAATTTATTCAACTAATCTCCATTATTCAACGATGTATTACAAAGACACTCTTCTCAAGTTCAGTTTACGGTAAATGACACACAATACACGAACGGATATTATATGTAGATAGTATCTACCCGGAGTGGGCTTCATTTGTCAAAAGCTTTACATATCCAGAAGATCCTAAAATGATAAAGTTCAAACAAATGCAAGAGGCTGCAAGAAAGGATGTCGAGCAAGCATTCAGAGTCCTCAAATCTCGTTGGACAATAATTATCTAGTAGATAGTATCTACCCGGAGTGGACTTCATTTGTCAAAACCTTTACATATCCAGAAGATCCTAAAATGATAAAGTTCAAACAAATACAAGAGACTGCAAGAAAGGATGTCGAGCAAGCATTCAGAGTCCTCCAATCTCGTTGGACAATAATTATCTAGTAGATAGTATCTACCCGGAGTGGGCTTCATTTGTCACAAGCTTTACATATCCAGAAGATCCTAGAATGATAAAGTTCAAACAAATGCTAGAGACTGCAAGAAAGGATGTTGAGCAAGCGTTCAGAATCCTTCAATCTTGTTGGACAATAACAAGGTTCTAAAAATCGTTAGACGGGAGCTAGGCGCCAGACAGCGCCTAGGCGGGATATAGGCCGAATCTAAAAATAAGACATAATATCTGATTTTTAAGATATTTTTTATTATAACATAATTATTGAACATTAATTTTTTTGAAGTATACTAATACTAAATATCACCTAATAATTTTAAAATATTGATTACATTATGATGTTAAATTTTAAAAGTAAAATTAGAAATTTAATATTATCTAAGGTTCTAAATATTACAAAAATAGTCAACAGTTCAATTATCCAGAGGTCCGTTGACAATGACAAATTTATAAAAATAATTTAATAATTTGAAATTAAAATTTATTATTTTAAAAAAACCCAAAAATGACATTATTTAGGGCAAAAAATTTAAAAATATTTTTAAAAAATGAAAAATCAGCAGTTGGCCGCCTAGCCGATTTTTTCACCGATTTGCCAAATTTCTAGGTGTCTGGGCGGCGCTGTGAGTGCCCCGTTTTTAACCCTTCCCGCGCCACTGAAAGGCGGGGTGGTTTCGAAACCTTTAAAGCGCGTGGAATACGTCCGATCTCATTTGTGGACTCAAAATGTAAATAACAAAGCCATCGTCTCTATTTTTTGGTTAAACAGAGAAAAACCAAAATTACCAGATTGTATGGGTTCGAGGGCTAAGTTACGAGTTAGGAAGAGGTTAGACACCCAACTCACCCTTTCGGTCTCACAATGAGTTTATCAATATGCTTATTTTATTTTATACACTTTGGTTCGGAACAAAACATTTGTATATATAAAAATAAAATAAAATAAATAGAAATTACTTTACATTTATTAAAGAAAACAAAACAAAATTACAACTGAAATAATACAACTTGGAGAATAATTATAACATTTTTACAAGCTATTTTAGGAATAAAATAGTTATGCTGGTACAAAATTTATTTATATTTACTCGTATAAGCAGGAAAGAAACTTATTAAATAATAAAAAAACATAATTATTTCTATATTTAATGTATGTGCAGAAAAGAAACTAATTAAATTGCAAGAAATAATAACTACTTTACATTAAAGTAAAGACAGAAAATAAACTAATTAAAATAAAAATATATATAATTATTATTACATTTAAAGAAAAGACAAAAAAAAAACTAATTAAACAAAAAGGAAATATAAATATTATTACATTAAAGTATAAATCGAAATAAAACTTAATTAGATATTTATATTTAATTTATAGATTATAATAAATAACTATGGGGACAGAACTTACCTCTCGGAACGTGAGTGTCTGAACCCGTTATGCTTGGGCTTAAGCTCACTAGGCGGTCTACATATGCTTCCCCTGTCCTTTGAGAAAGAAGTCTTTTTTTTTCTTTGTTGTTGTTGGATTTCGGGTAGTGTGACTGCTCATTTTGGTTGTTTTCGCCTCGGGATCTGTGCGTCACAACTGCTTGCTTTTGCTTGCTTGCTTTGCGTGCTTGCTGAGTTTGAAATCGGGTAGAGAAAATGCTTGCTTTTGCTTGATTTTGACGTCTGGATTTGGGCAGAGCAATTGCTTGTTTTTGCTTGATATTGCGTCTCGAGTCGGGCAAAGAAACTAATTACTTTGGCTGGATTTGACGTTTAGATTCGGGTAGGGCAACTGCTCCTTTTGGGATTTTTGAACCGGTGGAATAGAACTGAATCTTAGCAGGGCAACTAGGGTTCACTTTGGCCGAAGAGTTTTAGTGTTTAGGGGAGAGATTTGACAGTTTGGCAGAGCTTCGGGGCTGGAGAGGAAATAACCTCGGCGTTCTCTCATGAGAACTTTCACAAACTGCTACGTGAAGTGTGTGAAATTCTGAAGCCGGGAGGCTTTATTTATAGCCGAGGATTGGGACTTCCTTCGCAGTTAAGTATCATCAATTGTACCTGAGCAGCTTGTATCGCGTGCTGAGAGAATTGCACCAAAAGGCAAAAGCTACATGCAGGGGGGGTAAAGGGGCACGACTATGTGACACCAATTCACTATTTATGCATTCTTTTTTTTTTTTTTTTTGCATCTTTTGCATTTTAAACTATGTAACTTGACATTCGTTAATCATTTTAACAAGTCTTGATATTTTATGTCATGTCACATATTAGGGGTACGAAATTAGGGTGTCTACAGGCGCCTAGCGCCTAGGTGCCCGTCTTGACCAATTTTTAGAACACTGGGCAATAGTACGAGGTCCAGCTTGATTTTGACACAAAGAAGCTTTGAAAGATATGCGTGCATCATATTGCACAATATGATTGCGGAGAATGAAGGTAATGCAATAAGTAATTGGAGCGATGAAGAAGTAGATTCACCAGTACCTGTATCCGATGGATTTATTCAAGAATTTCAACAATACCTCCAAAGGCATGCAGAACTACGTGATTGGGAAGTACATCAAAAACTTCGATCTGACTTGGTCGAGCATATTTGGGAACGCTTTGGAGACAACAACAATGAAAATCAAGTTGTAACGACTGAATATTTCTTATTATTATTTAATTACTTTGTTTTCTCATTGTATTATGCAACTTTAATTATAATTCGTAGGATTTTATATTGATTTAGTTCAATAAAGTCTATGTTGTTGCATCAGTTTTTTGAATTACTAATAAATATTTATGAATAAAAATATTTTATTCGAAAGATAAAATTAAAAAATATATAAATTATTTTTTGGACATATTATATTTTTTCTATAAATTTTTATGTGTTAAATTGATATATTTATTTTTTAAATAAATGTATATTGAGAAATAATAAAATATTTAGTTGTGGGTCCATGTTATAAAACTTTTATGAGTTTATGTATAATGGAGAATAAGTTTATATAGAAAATGTTTATAAGCTGAGACGTGGTAGGAAAAATAGACCTTTTGAAAGGTTCATGACTGTGGATGTCCTAAGAAAATAGTAGGAATAAAGTGACTGATTTGGTAGTGAGACTCATTTAAGAATTGAGGAAGATTGAAAACCAATGTGAAGATAAATTCTTAGAAAGAAATTCATAAAAATGTGTAGATGGCAGTGGGACCCGGCTAAGAATTGGTGTTAAGAAAAGAATTGATGGAGATGCTCCTATGACACTGAGTAATATTTTTCCTAATCAAATCTTAAGTGTAATAAATATTACTCACCCGATTCTAAATTGTGGTCCTATTCGATTTTCAGTTGTCAGTATATTGATGCACTCCTTAAAGTTCAATATCCACTTATTCAACAATTGTTGAAGAGTTTGATCGAAATTACTTAAGTGACCAATGAACCTTCGTTTGTCGCTATAATGTTCGCTCGTCGGAATAGTATGTTTACCCATTCGGAGCATAAGCATACTTTCGAAGAAATGAAGGGAATGATTGTCTTAGGGCTCGGATAGTACCGAGGTCAAATTCGAGATGTATACAAATCAGGCTTCCAGACTATTTTTTTAAAGGCTTAAATAGCAATTTGGTCACCGTACTTTCACACTTTTTTCGTTAAGCTCACTATATTTCTTCCCCTCTATTTAGAGACTATACTTGGCCAATTAAGTCAACAAGGTCACTGAGGATCATTTATGTTAGTTTGATGGACGGAATATTTGAAATGACCAAAATGCCCTTACTAATGTTAATGATTTTCAATTTACAACGTTAATGGTTAAGGGGTCAAACTAAAAGATCAAAATACTATCTAATTTACTTTTTAAACTATTTATGAGAGCATTATAAATATTGGGTAATTTACATATATATATATATATATATATATATATATATATATATATAATTAAAATATCAGTATTGTATATATACTAGATCTTCATATCCGTGCCTATGGCACGGTGCCAGTATATATGATTTCGTAAATTGAAACAATAATTTTTAAATAGAAAGTGCGATTTTAAACTCGACTCATAGTTGAGGGAGGTTATTTGTAAAGAGTTATATGTAACTGACCCATGACCGTTTGATCTTGCGGCTGGAATCAATACCCACCGTCAGATAGCATTAGTCAATCAATTGAGCTCTATTGTGAGATTATATATTAATGTAAAAGTAATGTTTTATAAGGGTGATTGTTCAGGAGAAAAATGGTTGACTGCTCATAATATTAATTGTAGGGGATGACTTTGTAATAGTGAGTTAAAAGTTGATAACTACTCTCACACGTGTGAATGTGAGGGTGAATCACAACCGTTAATTTTTTAAAGATAATTTAATCTCAACCTCTAAATAGATTTAGTCAATTGTACATGTGTGAGTATGAGCTCTATTGTATATTAGATTCGTACTCGTACCTATGGCACGGTGCCAGTATATATGATTTCATCAATTGAAACGATAATGTCTAAATAGAAAGTGTGATTTTAAACTTGACTCATAGTTAAGGGGGGTTATTTGTAAGACGTTATATATAACTGACCCATGACTGTTTGATCTTGCGGCTGGAATCAATCCCCTGTTAGATAGCCACAGATCAATCAACTAAGCTCTATTGTGAGATTATATATTAATGTAAAAGTGATGTTTTATAAGGGGTGATTGTTCAGGAGAAAAAGAGGTGACTGTTCATACTATTGATTGTAGGGGTGACTTTGTGATGTATCTAAAAAACATCATACTGGGGGTGCCGAAGGTAATGGTGGACGTGGGTCGTCAAAGTTGCCATCCGGCGGCCATATTGTCGTCGATGGTGGATATCTGACTATATTATCTGTAAATAAACACAGTGAGTTGGCGGGGAGGACCCCCGCCTAAAATCCTCCGGCGTGTTTATCAGTACACGTATGAAAGAGAGGGCGCGTAGCTCCCAAGTGCGTGTGTGATTCTTAATCAGAAGAAGAGAGAGAGCCCATTTTACTATAAACTAGTGGAGTTATTTATACCTAGATGGAATGAGCCTAGCTCGTGGATTATGTGTCCGGCCCAAGCCTTCTGACATTATGTAAAATATAATGGGCCATTAGATTAGTCCCACACGCCATTGAGGCGGATCCAAAATATGCACATCGGTAGCCCCATACTCATTATTTTTCGAGATTCATCTCGGGGGTAAGGAGTACTATTCGCTCGTAATTATCTTTAATTTCTCGGGATGGCCGCGGCTTAATCACTTTCATCCCTGTCGACTCACAATGGCTATTTTACAGATAATAGAGCCAGATATCCACTATCAACGACAACATGGCCGCCGGACAACAACTCTGACAACCCACGTCCACCGCTACCTTCGGCACCCCTAGCATGATGCTTTTTTGGATACATCAGTTGGTTCAATTGCCGGAGCCCTCCCCGTCGACTCACGGTGTTTATTTTACAGATAATATAGCCAGATATCCATTATCGACGACAACATGGCCGCCGACGACAACTCCGATGACCCAAGTCCACCGCTACCTTCGGCACCCCCGATATGATACTTTGTTTGGATACATCACTTTGTAATAGTGAGTTAAAAGTGAATAACTACTCTCACACATGTGAATGTGAGGGTGAATCACAACCGTTAAATTTTTTAAGATAATTTAATCTCAACTTCTAAATAGCTTTAGTCAATTGCACATGTGTGAATATGAGCTCTATTGTATATTAGATATTTGAATTCTCTTCTTTTCTCTTCCATAGGAAGCGGGCAAACGGGCATGCCCACCAAAAATTGATCAATTTTATATATTTTCTTCCATTGCACCATTTAATATCATAAACTAATAATAAATATCATATATCAAACCACCAATATATGAATACAGAATATTACAAATCCAAAAAACCATTAAATCCATTAAATTAAAATACTAAATACGCAGAATACAAACTCATTACAAATTACAAGTTTAAAATTTTATCCACCAATCACTATTCGGTTTCTTCAATCCTCATCAATATCCCCACTGACTTGAAAAATAAAAATTGTATAGATCTAAAATCTGGGTGGTATCTCTATAGACAATTAAAGAAAAACAAATCTGAATTTAAGGCATCAAACTATCAATCACCGATTTGATTTTTTTTTTTGAGACGTAAAATGATTAACTTGCCTGCTGCAGAAAGGATAAAAAGCACATAAGGAAATCGAGCTAATCAAGCTAGAAAGAAAATCTAGTTCAATGGAAGACTAACTCTCAAAGATATGATAAGGATAATCCAGTTATCCCTTAGTTATTGTATTCTATTCATACTCTCTGTATAGATTTAGGATATATCACAATCTTTATTCTTGTACTAGTATTATAAATACTTGTAACCATTATTATATTCAATTATCAATCAAATTATCTATTCCTCAAACTCTTTCATGGTATCAGAGCAGTTTTGATCCTCATCAAAACCACCATGGCTACTCCTCACACTATTCTTAACAAGATTGATCCTAAATGTCCTCTCATTATTGTTTCACTCTCGAGTATCCTCAAGCTCACCACCACAAACTACCTCTCGTGGAAGCTTCAGATTGAGGCCACCTTTGTTGTGTACGGTCTCTTCAAGTTCTTGGATGGCTCTCATCCAACACCTCCTGTCACCATTACCAAAGAAACAATTTATGAACCCAACCCAGCTTATCTTTCTTGGCTACGCCAAGATAAACTACTATTTGGTGCTCTTATCGGAACCTTGGAACCCACTCTTGTCTCCTTGGTTTCCCGATCTCAAACGACTAAAGAGGTTTGGGACACTCTTTCGCACAACTATGCTCGTCCCACTCATGGACACATAAAACAACTCAAAGCTACCCTTAAAGCTTTAACCAAAGGCCCTCAAACCATTACAAAATATATGCATTCCATTAAAACCTATACCGACCAGCTAGCTCTTCTTGGTCACCCCATTGATCCCGAGGACATCATGGATAAAATTCTCGACTCCCTCGATACCACGTTCCAAGGAGTTGTTGATGTTGTCCATGCTCGCGATACACCTATTTCTTTTGACGAACTACATGAAAAGCTTCTCTTTTTTTTTTTTAGGAAACAGGGGCATCACCCTGCTAGATTTTATTAAAGATAAAGGAGGTACAAACGTAAGGGGGACAACCAGTCTTGCTCTTATAGATGGGAGGACAGAGAAGCCTTACCTCGAAAGAAATAAACTTAACAAAGAACTAAGAAAAATAAAATTAGCTATTTTGGAACAGATAATACCAACTAACTATGGTCGCGACAAAAATTTAAAAAACCATACAAATCCATGTGCAGCGCATGCTTCACCTCCTTGGGAAGAGTGGCAACCGTGTAATAAGACTTGTCAGTTTTGTGAACATGGGCCTCAGCAGCTAGGCGATCAGTAACTGTATTTTGCTTGCGAAAAACATGATACATGGTACCAACAAGCAAAGAGCGACACTCCCTAAGATCATGAACATGTTCCCAAGGGTCCGTATGACCATGAATAATAGTGCCAACCACAACCTTAGAATCATATTCAACATCAACTCCTGTCAGACCAAGTTGATGACAAATACCCAAACCGGCATGCAAGCCAGAATCTCTACCTTTACATTAGAACCAATTCCAAAGTGCTTAGAAAAAGCACATAAAAGATCCCCATTTGAATCATGAATAATTCCACCACCAGTACAGAAACCATTTTTGGAAGAACCATCAGTATTAAGTTTGAAATGACCAATGTCAGGAGGTATCCAATGAATCCATCGGCCTTTACATAAGGGAGGATTCCGGATATCAACACGAATGGATTGCATGGCAAAATGAGCTCTTAAACCACTACCAGTTTTTGGAGTAAAAGAATGGAACATCTCAACCTATCATTCCTCATCTACCTGCTACTGCCCACAACAACACTACCCGTCCTAATAACTTTCCCTCTCCCTCAAACCATAAACCACCCCATTTTTCATCAAAACACCCTACTCCGACCAGCACTGTGATTATCAAGGGCGTTGCCAGTGATGCCACACTACTGGTCATTCCCTTCATTTTTGCCCCACTTTCCAGGAAAAGTACCCAACCATTCGCCCACCACCATGCCCCTCATCTCACTCTACTCAACCCAAAGTACATGTCACCACTGCCTCTTCACCCTCTCGTCTATTCCTTGGCTCATGGACATCGATGCTACCCACCACGTTACAAATGATCTAGCTAATCTTTCGCTCCATCATCCTTACGATGGCACCGAAGAAATTGTCATTGGTGATGGTACTGGTATTCCCATTACTCACATTGGTTCTCTCTTCTTCTCTACCTCTATGTCTAAATCTTTATCTTTATCTAATGTATTATGTGCACCCACTATCACACGTAATATTATCTCTATTTCTAAGCTTTGCTCCGATAATAATCTTGTTCTTGAATTCTCATCTGATTCCTTTGTTGTGAAGGATCGACTCACGGGGACAACAATTTTCAAGGGTCCAACTAGGCATGACATTTATGAATGGCCTTCTCCAGCTCCTATTCTTGCCTTTCATATTATAAAAGCTTCTACAATTGATTGGCATCATCGCCTTGGCCACCCATCATTGTCCATTTTTAAAACCATAGTTTCAACTTTTAAGCTTGATGTCTCTAGTAATCTGTTTTTTAATTGCAATTCATGCCAATGTAATAAAAGTCACAAGCTTCCATTTAGTCAGTCTACTTTGATATCCACTGCTCCTCTTGATATTTTTTATACAAATTTATGGACTTCCCCAATATATTCTCATGATGGTTTTAAGTACTATGTCATCTTCGTTGACCACTTTACCAAATGCATTTGGTTTTATCCTCTCCAACATAAATCTGATACAAAGGCCATTTTTATTAGATTCAAAGCATTGGTTGAGAAGTATTTTTCCACTCCAATCAAGGTTTTATATTCAGATAATGGGGGAGAATTCCAGGCTCTCACAAATTTTTTAACCATTGACGGTGTTTCTCACCTTACTTCTCCCCATCACACTCCGGAACACAATGGATATGTCGAGAGATGACATCGTCACATTGTTGAAACAAGGCTATCTCTTCTTGCCCATGCTCACCTTCCTCTTGATTTTTGGTCTCATGCCTTTGCCACGACTGTATACCTCATCAATAGATTACTCACTCCCATTCTTTCTCATTCTTCTCCTTACTCTTGTCGTTTTGGCACACCACCCAACTATCTCAAGTTAAGAAGTTTTGGTTGTTTGTGTTATCCTTGGTTACGTCCTTATGTCAATCACAAACTGGACTCCAAATCCTCTCCGTGCATTTTTATCAGGTATTCCAAATCTTAGAGTGCATATTATTGCCTTGATCCTACCACTCAAAAAATCTACTCATCTCGTCATATTCGGTTTGTTGAAAATGCCTTCTCCTATGCAAGTCTTAGTCTCCGCTCTACATCTACTTCTATACCCAATCCTGATCATTGGTGCACTCTTTCCCTACCCATAATCAGTTCACCTTCTTCCTCTTCCCAGCCTCATCTTCAGCCAAATCCAGTTCATAACCCTCTCAAACCTCTCCATTCTCTTCCTTCTTCACCCATCAATTCTGCTCCCCCATCGCCCCCGCCTCCTCCGCTTAAAGGAATTGTCACTCGATCCCGAATTCAAATCTACAAACCCAACCCCAAGTACCTCCATCACACCATCCTTTATCCCAAGCTACTGGAACTTACTACCGTTACCCAGGCACTTAAAGACCCTCTTTGGAAGCAGGCCATGGCTACTGAAATTCAAGCCTTACACAAACTCTTCACTTGGGACTTGGTTCCTCCTGATAATATTCTTAATCTAGTTCGATGTAATGGGTTTTTCGTATCAAATACAAACCCGATGGCACTGTGTGAGGTTCCCGGGATGTGCTCCCGCGCCCCGCGCGCCCTTGGATAGGGGTGCGCGTACGTGCGGATGCGGGACACCACTGCTCTCGTTCCACCCTCCCTTGTTTAGGGGAAGACGAAATCAAAAGTGCGAGAGGAGTGCTGTCTATGTTAGCACGTTTGAATGTGCCTCGGTTGCCTTGAGTGGATTTTGTATCCAATATGAGAACTTATGGTTTCCCGTATCAAGTTATCCCTTTTTAGGGGATACCAGGATATGGGAATGCATTACCCTTTCATTCTCATTTTCCCTTTTTTAGGGAAAAACGGGAAAGTGCAAAAAAGGATATTGCGACGCCCCCACTATGGATTTATTAAAAATAGCCTTATGGTCCATTCAGATTACTATGGGAGCTTTGGGTTTCCCGCATCAAGTTATCCCTTGTTTAGGGGATACCAGATATGGGAATGCATCACCTCCATTCCCATATCTCCCTTTTTAGGGGAGAACGGAAAGTGCAAATAGGGAATGTTGCGAGGCCCCACTCGAATCCGAAAGTTTTAGAGTCGCCATCTTTATTTTAAGGCAAATAAAGCAAAACCAAAGAAAAGAAAAATAAACCGAGAGAAAGAAAACGGGTTCGGAGGCTAAGTTACGAGTTGGGAAGGTGCTAGGCACCCAACTCGCCCTTCTCGGTCTCGAAATGGTTTTTGGTGAAGTATGCTTATTGTCATATTTATCTCGCAAATAAATAAGGTATTAAAATGACAGGGAAATTTAAACAAATACATTCGTGGCTACATTATTTACGGACTCGCAGCCATTTCCTTACAATAATTACAAACATATTTAAGAATATTTGGTCATTATAACGGCTCTTTTACATAGTATTTCCTATTCTAATCCGGGCAGCACAACGGCTTATATTGGCTACATTGTGCTGGATTTAAATAACAACTTTACAAAATAATAAATAGACAATAAAGTAAATAAATAAATAAAATGCCCTTAAAGGCTATTACCTTTTAGAGCGGAGTATGCTTGCTCTGTCCTTCTCGGGTGAGGGAGACTTTTATTGTTGTTTGTTGTGTGGTTGTTGTTTTGATTTGGGCAGAGTGACGGCTTATATGTAGTGGTTTTTGGCTTATTTGGTCGGGCAGAATGACGGCTTAATTTTTATGGTTTTGACCTTTTTGGTTGGGCGGAATAACGACTTATAAAGGGTGTTTTTCAGCTCGTTACTCGGGTAGAGTAACGGCAGGGTGTGTGTTTGTGTGTGTTTAAGTGTGTGTGTGTGTTTATGTGTATGTGTAGTGTGTGTGTGTGTGCGGGTTGTGTGTGTGGGAGGGGGCTGCCGAAATGGAGGGAGTATATGTGTGGGTGAGTGGGCCGACTAGAGGGAGTATATGTGCGGGTGAGCGAGGGAATGGGGGAAAGGGGCCGCGTGAGTGAGGGAGTATATATGTGAGTGTATGTGAGTGAGGGAGGGGTTTGGGTTTTTTTTGGGAGAGAGGTGGGAGTGAGGGATTGTGAGAGAGGAAAAAATGAGGGAGTGATCGTGAGGGGAGAGTTTTGTGGGAATTGGGGTAGTATATATAGGAGGGATTTTGATTAGGGAGACCGGCGGCTCCCATTTTTTATTCTTTTCTTTTTGTTTTTTTTCTTTTGTTTTTTTCGTTCCTTTTGTTTTTCTTTTTGATTTCTTTTGTCTTTTTCTTTTCTTTTTGATTTTCTTTCTCTTTTGTTTTTTTTTTGTTTTTCTTTTGTTTTTCTTTTTTTCTTTTTTTCTTTTGTTTTTTTGTTTTATTTATCTTTTCGATTTTCTTTCTTTTTTTTTGTTTGTTTTATTCATTTTCTTAATTTTTTTTGTACCTTTGCTTCTGAAACATATAAGAAATAATTAGTAGTCCATTTTGCAATATTTATTGGACAATATAAAATAGGGGTACGAATTTTGGGTATCTACACACTGTTGAACGTTATCGTGCCCGTCTTGTTGCCAAAGGTTTCCAACAAAGACCCGGTATTGACTACACTGAAACTTTTAGTCATGTTATCAAACCAGCCACCATCTATATCCTTTTAAGCCTTGCTGTCACAAATAATTGGCCTCTTTAACAACTTGATGTTGGAAAATTAGTGTTTTTAAGTGAAGCAAATTGGAGCTTTGAGGCACTAATTTATTTGTGAGTCATTTATGTAATCACTATGATAATTGTGGAATTATGTTCTTCTCCGTGAGTACATAAAAATACTATATTTATTTGTCCAATTCGAATATCGGATGAATAAGTTATAGAGGTTTAAAGTAGGACATTTGAAGTGTTGGAAGTGGATTATCACACATTGGAAAAATATGAAAGGCTTGAAGTGTTTATATACAAAGGATCCCTTGTGTTGGGTAAGCTTGTATAGAAAGAACTATTCCTCCCGCGCCCGCATGGGGGGTGCAAATCAAGGTCCAATTTGGATTGGATCAGACACGAATGTCGGACCAAATTGTGCTACCTAGACAAACCCACCTTTTTGCTTATTTTTCTTTTGAATTTTAAATTCAATTTTCGTAACTCCAACATTAAAGAGCATATTAATTATGTTTTAATGAACAGATTTATTGTGTCTTAATATATGCTTTAATGGAGTGGTTAATGAGCATAATAAAAACGGTTTTAGTAATTAAAACATGTTGATTTTCAGGCCTATATAATGGAACCATTCTCCACAACAGAAAAAACACTTAACAAAGAACACGAAATTCCTCTTCCTCTTATACACCTACATTGCATTGCATCTTGAACATTTCTTTTTCTTGGCCTCTTGCTTGGTGATAGATTACGGGCACTTATTCAGTTCGTCGGACCTTCATTGCAAGGTCATTCGGTTACCACCGTTGTATCCTGGGAGACGATCGTCCCGCGTAAGAACTCCACTATTCTTTCTCATTTGTATCTCGATTTACATCTGTTCATATATTACATTAGGTTCTATACTTAGTGGCTAATTGGGCTGCGTATCAATTAGCTTGACAACTGTGTATAGAACTTTGTCATATAATAGTTTTATAGGCTTCACAGGTTCAACAGAAGACTTCAGCAAAGCTTCACCGGAAGACCTCATTCAACATCTAACGGCAGACCTTGTCTGCACGTGTTCAAAGCATGACGTGTCCAGTCACCAAGTCTTAGTGGACTAATTAAATTAAGTCTTTATCTGTTTGAATTTGAATTAAAACATCTCTTGACTTCTCAGACACGCCTGACCAGCTTTCCGAAAAGCAAGAAGACTTTCGCCTCCTGAATAGTGACGAGCAGTGAACAGTGACACTGCACCAACTATTGCGAGTCTACAACTCGATTGCTCACCTACCGATTCTTTGCAACAACTCTGCACCATTCCATGCTAAGCATCAGTGAAGACGAAAACTACAAGTCAGTTCCATGCATTTAATGCATTCAACCTAATAGAGCTGTTACACTTCGTCATCTCCAAACGGTCTCAAGAATGCCCCTGCTATAAATACTGTCATTAAAGACTGAAGAAAACAATGCTCTGAAATTCTCCAACAACTTCAAGTCTTATATACTCAGTGCATTCAAGAGATCGTAAACTGATCTACGAAGTCCTCAACAACAACAAGAAGATCTGCATCAACACTTTATCTTAAGCTTCTTATTGTTGTTCCTTTAACTATTCTTCTGCACAATTGAATATTCTGTTTGTCCAGATATTTAATTCCCAACCCCCAAAAACAAGTCAAATATTTTGTACACGATCCATTGGAACTCTTTGTAATAGAACTAGTGGAAAACATAGTGCACATTTAAATCCAAGGTTGACTGCCTTGGTGGTGGACGTAGCACTCTTAATAGTGCGAACCATCTCAAAATACTTGTGTTATTTCATTACTGTTGCTTACTACTTTAAAATGTTTCATATCTATTTACTTATCGTTTCAAACAACAGACTTAAGTATTCAGCAAAGTCTACCGGTAGTGCTTCACCGGCAGACTTGAACTGTCTTCCTTACAAGACTTCCGCTATTTCAATCTCTTTAATAGATTGCAAGTGTTTGTTTTAGAAACTTATACAAAAAAAATTTAAGTGTCTAATAAACTATTCAACCTCCCCCCCCCCCCTTCTAGCTTATTATTGTGCCCTTTGGGACGAACATCCACGCACTTACAGGAAGTGGGACGAATAACGTTTCAAGGAAACTGTGTGTTACACAGGCCTCGGTCACAACTTCTTTTCACCAGCAGACATCAGTCCTTCCACCAGTAGACTTCCAGACTTTCACCAGCAGACTTGGTCCAAAGCCACCAGCAGACTTTGCGGCAAGTCACCAACAGACTTTCATCAGCAGACTTGGTCCAAAGCCACCAGCAGACTTGAACAACGCCACCAGCAGACTTCGTACCAAGTCACCAGTAGACTTCTCAAGTCTTCCTCAACCAACAGCTCTAACGGTTTTGTTTCATTATTTAATTTTCTTTATATTCTGTAAGATTGTATAGGGTTTTACCCAACACTTGACATAAACAATGCTTTTTCCAATGGTACTCTGAATGAGGAAGTATATATGTCCCAACCTCCAGGCTTTGTGGATACTAAGTTTCCTTCCCATGTTTGCAAGTTACGGAAGACCATTTATGGACTCAAACAGGCACCTCGTGCGTGGTACTCTGAGCTCACTGTGTTTCTTCTTGGTTCGGGCTTTAAGCGGTCCGTTGCTAACTCTTCTCTATTCATCTTGCATCACTCCACTTCACCTATTTATCTAATAGTGTATGTGGATGATATTATTTTAACTGGTCCTCATCCTTTTTCTCTCCATAGTTTCATTACAGTCTTGCTAACATGCTTTCACTCAAGGATCTTGGAACACTTTTTTATTTCCTAGGAGTTGAAGTTCTGTCCACTTCTCATGGCTTCTTTCTTAGCCAAAAGAAATACACAGTTGAATTACTTGAGCGACTACATATGCTGAATGCTAAACCTGTTCCAACGCCCATGCTGGTCAATGTTCCTTTAACACTTCATTATGGTACTCTTATTGACAACCCTAGTGATTATCAAGCTGCTCTCGGGGCTCTTCAATATCTCTCACTCACTCGGCCAGACATCGCTTTTGTGGTAAATAAATTATCCCAGTTTATGCACAAGACTCGCAGCACTCATTGGGCAGCTCTAAAGCGTCTCCTTCGCTACTTATGTGGCACCTTAGGCAAAGGCTTCATGATCTACAGTCGCTCTCCTCTCCAACTCCATGCTTTCTCTGATGCCGATTGGGCCGGCAACAAAGACAACTATACCTCTACAATGGGTCAAATTATTTTTCTTGGTCGTACTCCGGTCACTTGGAGCTCCAAGAAACAATGGTAGGTTGCATTATCTTCTACAGAGGCTGAATATTAAGCCGTAGCCTCCACGACTGCTGAACAGTTATGGCTTCGTCATCTTCTTGATGAGATTGGTGTTCAACTCCCGTATCCTCCTGTGATTTATTGTGATAACATGGGGGCTGCACTCCTCAATGCCAATCCGGTCTTTCATTCACGAATGAAGCATCTTGCTCTTGCCTATCATTTTGTTCGTGAGCTGGTTCAAAGTGGTTCAGTTCGTGTCACACATGTTAATACAAAGGATCAAATTGACAAAGCCTCTGCCTCGTATGCGACTTGAATTGTTGATATCCAAGATTGGACTCAGTGCTCGACAGTCCAACTTGAGGGGCCATGATAAGGATCATCTAGTTATCCCTTCGTTATTGTATTCTATTCATACTCTCTTTTGTATAGAGTTAGGATATATCACAATCTTTATTCCTGAATTATAAATACTTGCAACTATTATTATATTCAATTATCAATCAATTATTATATTCAATTATCAATCAAATTATCTATTCCTCAAACTCTTTCAAGATATTTCTTTGAATAGTAGATCAATTCAAGATCAAAAAGTAGAATTCCAAAGTATAGTTCGTTCTCAGCTGGTTATACACGAGTCAAAGCATAGAAGTCCTATCCAAGGATCGAAGCCAACTACAGCAGCCACCATATACAGCCCAAAATTTGTTTACTAAACCCATTCGTTTCAGGCAAAAAGTCTACTATTTTATTTTAGGATGTTTCACTTAAAGAATCAACTATAAAAAAAATTAAAGCATCAAAATATCATTTTATTACTAATGAACTACTAAAAATGTCATTTTTCTTAAAAAGTTTTTCAATCGGGAACTCTTTGCCCAGAACGGAATGGAAGGAGTATTAAGTAGCCGATCATTTCAAACATAATCCAAAGTCCTTTGAATCACCATTCATTCTGAAGGAAAATGATACTGTCTTATAATATCAGAACTTTACAAGATAGCAATGTTTAGCTAGAAAGAGCAAACACTCTGACAGATGAAGAAAAAATTACAGCAAAAATTTTCATCTCTAGGCATGCGTTTATTTCTTCATGCACTGCCTTGTATTTCCACATGTTGGTGTATATGAAAGTTTACAACATCCTCGCTTGAACCGAGCTTAATCATACAAATTCCTAATAGTTTATGTCAACCCATAACTCCTGCCAGAAATTTCTTCTATACCGATCACAATTCTCTCTCTGATGAATTTCATGCACAACCAGGTATACAGCCATTCCAGTTTAGGCAAGTCAAACAGCTTGAAAGACAATCAGAGTTCGCTTTATAAAATTAACTAAGTCTCCAACCCTAATTTTGAAATTACTATGAT
Source organism: Codonopsis lanceolata (assembly GCA_013146195.2). Classification (NCBI taxonomy): domain Eukaryota; kingdom Viridiplantae; phylum Streptophyta; class Magnoliopsida; order Asterales; family Campanulaceae; genus Codonopsis; species Codonopsis lanceolata. Next base: position 134,887 of record JABEVN020000046.1, read on the forward strand.
ATTTCAGCACTGCGAAGATGCCTATCATGGCCGTTTGTGTCCCAAAACCCTGTATACGAACTTCTTCTCTTGCTCTTGTAAGTTTTACCTCTTTTCTTCTGTCCTTTGCGGGATGTATACAGCACCAACATTACTCCCAAAAAGCCCAAGATTGAGAAGGCCCAGAGACAAATTATCCAAAGCCTATAAGTACCAAAAGCATGTTGTTTCGAAACTTCAGGTAATGTTGATTCCTGAGAATTATTCACTGCAACAGCGTTATTTCTTATAAGGCGATTTGCATCTATCCTGCCAAACTTCCTAGACATTGTTGCTTCGTTGGGTGTTGTTGAATTTAAATTTGATAACAAACTTGGATCTAGACACTTCCTCCGCTCATGGTGTAGACGAAGAGCTTCATTCAATGTGTTCCCACATTCTATGCTGAGCAAGTCACGCTTCATAAGGTTCTCATCAGTTCGGTCAACTGTTAAAGGACCCGGAGGGTCAGGAAACTTAGCCCAGCATGTGTTGATCAAGTCCAAGTTCCTCCAGTTTGCTTTATCGAAGCTCCAGTTTCCAACCTTAAATTCCAATCCGTAATGGAATACTCTGTACTCAACACCAGGTTCAGGAACATATCCAGGGTATATCAATATATCCTTTCTAATTATATGCCGCAACTTCAGCTACACAGGAAATGGAAACCAAACAGAAATTATGAACAGAGAGAAACTAAAATTGCAATTTAGAATGCGTACAATATCAGACTATCAGTTCATAAAATGTTACCTCTGCTGCACCAAAGGAATAACCATACATCTCACTGATCCACCCTGATTCATAGATATCTCCAGTCAGGTTTCTACCAAAATGAGCTGTGTCAGCACGGACCTCCTCAGTTTTATGCAGCCACAACATTGCAAACTTCCGGAGATCATCTATATGCATTATAATTACGCCGCCAACCTTGTCACAGGCTTCCGGATGGCGAGTATGGAGCTTAGCAAGCTCATTGTCACAACCAATAAGGTAGCTGAAACAACGTAGAAAAATGAAATCAAGTGGTATATAATGAATGGAACCAGCACCCACACACTATTAAGTCAACGATCACACTTAAAATAATATCTCTTTATTTTGCTCAAAGAGTCCTATCTTCAATTTTAGGATGTTCCACTCATGAGTCTTGTTTTATGAAAATCAAAGATTATATATTTTATGAGTTTCCGAGTGTCTCCTTATTCTATTCTTAAATTCAAAAAACATTTATAATCCTAAGAACCAAGGGTATTTATGAAAATTTATTTTAGTCCTCAAAATGTTTAATTTTCAAAGGTGTGATTGTCTTTAGCAGAACCTAGAGAGTAAAGGGAATAGACCAAAATTGTTTCTCTTACTCATAGGGAGTCGAAACTGGCCGCCCACGTGCAGCTTTGAATTCCCATGGTGTTATCGGGCCTCTCATGATCATGTCAGCATCAAGAATTACTATATACTCAGCATCAGTATCTGCATGATTGAGCCAATGAAGGACTGCTGCTGGTTTATTGATGGCTGGATACCTAAATCAAGAACAAACAATTTTTTTAATGACTTCTATACCCCAAACCATAATTCAGTGAAAATTGTATTGGTTGGAGCTGAGAAGTAACGGAAACATCAGTTTACCAATCGCCTGTTAACGGATGAAGGCTCATTGACGGAACATAATGAGTAGGAGCCAGATCATGCCCTTTATAATCCTTCAAGTCTTCATCTGTACAGCTGAGAAGCCTAGTAATATTTCCCGGTTGACCACTCTGGTGGAAACTGTGGACTAGCCCCACGGTCTGCCAATCGAAGTAATGTGTACATTCTGTGGAGAAAAGGGTGTGCATTTTTGGATTCGGTTTTCCAGGTTCGTCTTCATCAATAACCTCCGGCTTTCGATGATTAAGCTCCATAATCTGTCGAGTCTCAGGAGTGAGGGCTTTTGGTCGAGTTAGTTCAGCAAAAGTTTTACTCTTTAAGAAGCTCAAGTACTTTGACCACTTTGGCTTGGGGCACCCATGAGCTGCATGCTGTAATAAAAGACCTTCATTCAAAGTGTTGATGCATTCTATGTCTAAAAATAGCGCCCTCCTTTTGTTGCCATCAACCTCAATTGCCTTCACCTGCACAAAGAATGTGATTAGAAGTTTCCATTTTCTAAAGTAAAACAGCATTATCTTCTAATTAAGTTTGTACTTGTTACCTCTCGTGGATAAGGAGGTTCAGGGAAGAGCTGGCCACACTTGTAAACAATGTCATCTTCGTGATGATCTAATTTACTGAATGACCAATTTCCAACACTAAATGGCAAGCCATAATGTAAAAGAATAGGCTCAACACCCTCTCGTGGAATATATCCAGGATAGATCATTACATTATCATTAATCTTGTGTCGAAGACCCACCTGATAAAGAATTTAGAAGGTAAGAACTTAAGAATATGATGCCAAGAAACCTAAAAGAAAATTTAGATAGGAATCGGATAGAACGTATTACTTCTGCTGCACCAAATGAGTATCCATACATCTCGCTAATCCACCCTTTTCCATAAATGTCACCTGTTATATTGGTGGCCCAATGGGCTCTGTCTTCTCGAACTTCTTCTGTTTTAGAAAGCCACATTGGTGCAAAGACCCGAAGGTCATCTATGTGAAAGGCCAAAAGCCCACCAACCTTGTCACATAGTTCAGGGTGTTTTGTGTGCAATTTAGCAAGAATATTATCGCATCCAACCAAGTACCTATGAAGATACGGAATCAGAAATAAATTATTCACTTTATCAGGAAAAGTCAACCCTTAACAGATGTTTTGCAAGCGAATTTTTTTCCAAAACAAAGACATCTGAAACAGTTGATAGTGTGAGGATGACTTTATTACCCATAATAGGCAGCAACAGGGCGGCCTTTCTCTGCACCAAGCTCCCATGGTATTATTGGCCCTCTGATAATTTGATCTGCATCTAGTATTACAACCCAATCAACATTTTCCGCATCTTTACTATGTTGAAGCCAGTGGACGACTCCAGCAGGTTTGTTAATTGCAGGATACCTAGAGTCATGCGCACATTCTCTTTGATAAGTGAAGTATTAGCAATGAATGAATAATATATGTCTTTCTTCATGTGCAATGGAAAGTATCGTTTGTTAACAAAATACAAATATTCATAAGCAGCACAATATTGTTTTACTTGAAAGCAAAAACAAGTTTGCTGAATGGGAACTAGCAAGAGGAAAATGAAAGCAACAAATGTGATGATCAAGAACACGGTTGAGAAAAGGGGCAACCAATTCCGGAAATAAGCCCCCAAGTTACCTTTACTTTTATGAGCTAAGCATTTATGCGCTTTTGCTTTGTCACCAAAAGAAAGAAGATAAATGTGTTTGCTCTTTTTAAGAGTAGTTCATTACGATTCTTATTCTGGAGATATGACATCTATAATTAAGTTGTCTTTACTGCTTTTTTAATAATTAATTAGAGGGTTTAATGGATTTAATTTTTCTAAACTGGACAGTTATTTCTCATGCTATGACATTGCAACTTGTGTAAAAACAACCATGTCACGTGCATGGACATTGGGGTTCCTAGAAATACACTAGGATTTTGCTTCATGGGAGTTGGGAGGTCAACTAATTTAACAAAATTTCTCAAAGGTTTAGTTATTACCATAAGTCAAGATATGTTTAGAAAAGATAGTGTAGAATGAGGTTAATGTTCAGCCTCCAAGTTACCCTTGACATGGCATCTCGCCACTTGGTGAGGGATTCGGCTGAAGGTAGGAAATATACTGTATACCCATAGCCGAATGCTTCCGGTGAATTGTGAACCCACCAAAGGAGGTAGCTAGAGCCAAGCAATTGAGTCAAGGGGCGGATCACCTCCCCTGTAGTTGTCCGCAAGGGGACACAGGAGTACCACGAGGTACTTCCATAGTGGACCCTCAAGGACACTTACCTCCTACAAATAGTATGAACACAATTATTAGAATATTCATCTGTGTTTGTATATTTCTTGTTATTATCTGTAGAGGGTCTTGTCTTGTATTTTGGAGGTCGTCGTGTCCTACGCCAAGCGTGTAACTAGACACTCGTGTCTGAGTCAACAATTCATAATTCTCACAAAAGGAGCAACTAAGTTAACAGTTTAACTAAAGGGAAGACACACTACATTATTCTCCAACTTTCTAATTCATAAAAAGAGACTCGCGAGAGCTAGACACGCAGAACATAACACACAATAATGGCAAGGGGGAACATAATCACAGTCCTCCCTATCAATGAAACTTGATTCAAATATATTTCCATTTCCATATTTACTTTCTAACATTGCGAACAGCCACGATTAACAAGCATAATAACGTCATCCAATCAAAGTTTATAAGAGTGAGCGAAATTCAAATGCCTTCAATTTCAATTTCACTCAAAATGTATCAACTATTATCATATCTAACTACATCCATTTTTCAAAATTCAGTTACAAAAAACTTAATTCCATAGCTACTGTTACGGACTAATGATGCACTAATTATGATGTAACAAGAAAATATGATGTAACAAGAAAATAACAGAGTACCAGTCACCAGTTTTGGGGTGTCTGCTCATGGAAGGAACCTCAAGGGTTGGAGCCAATCCCATGCCTTTGTAATTCCTCTTCTCTTCCTCCGTGCAACTGAGCAACCGGGTTATTGGCCCCGGTTGACCCGCCTTCCTGAAGCTGTGCATGAGCCCAACAGTCTGCCAATCGAAGTAGTTCTGGCATTCCACCGAGAACAATGTATGGATCCTATAAGGAGCTTCCCGTCCGACTTCTTCTTGACCCGACCCACCAACGATCAGACCCAAAACTATGACAAGCGTCAAAATTATCGCCATTGGAGATGAATTCGGGGCAAGAACTCAGATGGGTACTGTTACGGAGATCCGGATTTCATGAGTACGGAGGGAGAGAGTCAAATGGGATCGTTATTTGACTTTTTTTTCTTTTTCATTTGATCATTTTCGCAGACTATTCATTATCGACGAGTAGTGACGAAGAACAAGATGAAGCAGAATGGGACTTGGGCGAGAGGGAGCGCGAGACCGAGAGTCTCAGTCTCTCAAACCAGAATACCAGATCGAGAGAGAAAGACGTGAGATGAGAGTTGACTGTTGAGAGTTTGAGACTTACAACTCAAAAGGCAACGGCCAGAGCGAGAGAGGTCGGCGCTGGACCAGGGAGCCGGAGGCCAGGAGGCGGCGTCGTGCGTGAGAAAGAGAGTCGCCGTGGGTGAGAGAGAAATTTGCTGTTCCGTGCGTGAAGGAGACTGAGAGAGCGTGCGTGTTTTGATTTTTCATGGGACTAGTAAGGTTGTGCGTTAATGTGCTGTTAATGATTTCTTTAAAAGTGATTGGTTGGTTTTTTTTTTTTAATTACTCTCTATTCCTAAATTATCGTTTTTTTTTCTTCCGTTTCAAAATAATTATCCATTTTTTCACTTTATCCTTACTTATTCATCTTACTTTAATTATGAGTCACATACATATGAGTTTTAAAGGAAAATACACATTAAATCAATATAAATAATCAAATCAATTATTTTTTCTTAATTTGTGCGTCGGGTCAATCATGACAATAATTTAGGGACGGAGGGAGTATTAGATTTTTGTACTAGTATGTTTTAATCTTTATAGTTTTTTAGACTTATAAATTATGTTGTTGTGTGTTTAGTATTTATGATATTTTGTTTTTCGGTCATTTATAATACTAAATGTTTTTTAAAATAATTGTCACTTGAAACTTACCTAGTTTTTATTTAAATCAATAATGATTTTTTGTTTTAAATTATATATGTTTTTAATCATTGTATAGCAACTTATCCTACACATTTGTTTTTTTTGTTGGTTATTTTTAAATCTTTTTTTTAATATCAAACATGAGTTCATTCATTTTTATCAGTTTGTAAATTGAAAACAATTCAAACTTTTTATCTTAGATAAGCACATTGTTATTGAAGACTTTGCTTATGTCGTTTATGAAATTTATGACTCTTTAAAAAAAATTGTGTTGGAGAATCAAACTCTCAACCTCAAAGTATATAATTACACTAAAAAAATACAAAATTCCACCAAAGTATCTATGAAGTCCCACTTTGCCACACCCAACCAAAGTTTTGCGTCATTTACATAACATTTTATAACTTTTTTTCTAGTTTATTTGATCAGATTCAGCTCCAATGAAAGGATAAAGGTCAGCAACATTGAAAGTTGATGAAACACCATAATTATCCGATAATTCTACTTCATAAGCATTGTCACCAATCTTTTCAAGATCTGAGCGGACCATCGCCCCTTGGTTTCAACTTTCCATGGCGTCCACGAGGAATCGCTCCTTCCTCAAAGTAATCCAAACCAAATCTCCTCCTTGAAAGTTGATTGCTTAGATGCTTATTTGCACTTCTTTGGTACTTCCCATTTTGCTTGATAATTTCTTGTCGAACCTGCTCATACATCTTCTTGATGTACTTAGCATGTTCTTCACCATCACCACTAAAATGTTGAGTAGTAGGAAGGGGGGCTAAATCCAATAGAGTAATTGGATTATGACCATACACAACTTCGAATGGGCTCCTACCAGTAGTTTGGCTAGAAGATCGATTATACGCAAACTCTGCTTGAGCCAATATTGCATCCCATTGACGTGGATTTTTGCCAATCATACTTCGTAAAAAGATTTCCCATGCAAGCTCTTGTTCACAGACTATGTTTGTCCATCGGTCTGTGGATGATGAGACGAACTAAATTGAAGTTTAGTTCCAAGCTTCCTCCAAAGTGTATGCCAAAAATGACTCATAAAGTTTGAATTCCGATTAGATGTAATTGTCCTTGGAATACCATGAAGCCGCACAATTTCCTTGAAGTAAAGATCAGCCACATATGTAGCATCCAAAGTCTTTGTGCAAGGGACAAAATGTGCCATTTTTGAGAAGCGATCAACCACCACCATGATTGAATCTTTATTTCTTTGAGTGCGAGGCAACCCAACAACAAAATCCATGCTAACATCCTCCCAGAAAAGTTGCAGATTGTTGCTGTAAGTTCAGGGAATAATACATTGCTGCAGAAATTTGAAGAGTTCTTCCAACTATTGGTATTATGTGATTCTCTCATTTTGGACACTTAGGAAAATAAGCAGTCTCACCCTTAGTATTTTGTTCATTGACTTATCTTGGAGGGTTGTTCCAAGTTTGTCTATAAAAAGGTTATTTTGTAGTGAATAAAACACATATTATGAATAGATATTTTGTGAGCTTTTCAGTTGTTAAGAAGATCTGTTTCTTTTTATATCTTACTCTAAACTCTTTGGTGGACTCCTATAGTGGTGAGTATTGAGTGTTGAGTGTGCCTTGTATTTCCTCCTACTTCCCTATACTTTCCGGTGTCAGTTACCAATTTGACATTAAGGTGCACATGAGATTTCACGTGTAGGGCATTTTGGTCATTTTATGGCAACGCTTTCTCTGCTTTTATATTACCCAAAGAGAAACTTATTTTTATTCTTCTCCAACAACTCTTTCTCTGCTTCTTCTTCATCAATGACCTCTTATGTAAATTTTAATTGAGATAAAACTCAAGAGAGTATGAATCTTTTACTCAAAATTTTATATTGAAAAATAAATAAAAATAGAGCGGAATCATATCAGATATCAGAGAGATATAACTGAAGATCAGATAATCACAATCAGGCATCAAGGCCGCCACGAATAAGAACCCACAAAAAATTAAAGTTGTCACAGCCTCCCGACATTTCTCCCTTTCTATCTCGTACAACACAATACACAAATATACACCACGAATTTCAAAGCTCATATTTGAACGAATCACAAATGTATACGACACCATGGTTCAATCCTTCATTATCGTCCCTAGCTTAAACTTTAATAAATTTCTCATCGGCACCGTTGATATTGTTTTTGGACTACTTTCGATTGGGCCAAAATATGATTAACTCTCAAAATAACACAATAAATCTCACATTGCACCCCAACCTACGAAGTGTCTCACTTCTATACCTTATTGTTCTATTTGTCCCACTTTTCCCCCTTCCCTATGTGGGTGCTGAAAATAGTAACGGAAAATGGTATGTGCATGTCACATGAAGATTATTTTAATCATTTTTCTTGGGGTTCAAAATGGGATTTGGTTATAACTTCATTATTTAGTTACCCTTTTAGTATTTAAAATATGTTTTAAAATAAAAATAAAAATAATTGTTTCAATAATCCAAATATAATTATATGGCCAATTTACAATTCCCCCCGCAAAGTATCCACCAAATTGCATAGTACACCATAACCTAAGGTTTGTCCCATAATGGTATGTGATGCTACATTGTTTTCCATTTTCCACCCTACCTCTTGACGAGCGTTAGAAAAATCACTTTAAATAGCACGTGATCTTCAACGTGCGGGGAAAAATGGCATTTCCCTTATCTGGTTAAAGAGTAAATGTATTAAAAGGAAAAACTCTAATCTCACATCCTCTCATTCTCTCATCTCCTGGTGCAATTTTATCTTTGGCTCCATCGTAATAGCCGTCATCTCAAGCCCCACCATATATATAGTCGCCATCTCCAGCCTAAACCCTTCCCACTCCAGTCACTCCTATCATAACTCTAACGCCTACCTCTTTTGATTTTAGCCAAATTCTATCTTCGATCTCTCTCATTCTGTCCCCTGTAAAAGTCGCGCCTGAAGTAGCAATCAGAAGCTACATAGTATACTTACTAAAAACCTTTATAAAAAAACATGGTATTAATAGAAAACCAATAACACATATCGTCGGATTCATTTGAAAGAGAGTCGGACATGAATTAAGAGAAATGGTAAAGGGTTTTATTGAAATACTGTTCAATTTTACTGGAGAAAATTGGACATACGACTGCTTGCATATGGCTTAAAACATAGTATCGAAATTGAGAGGATGTTGTAGAAGCTATGGTTCTAGATTATTTCGACCTCATAGCAGCTGTGATGGTGGTCGGGTTGAATTATTTAAAGAATTATGAGAGAAAAAGTTAAGTTAAGTCATGTAAGAGGATGAAATGGGAGATGAGAAATTGATTGATTTCAGTGGTGGTTTTCGGAGAAGGTGAATGGATCTAATTTCATACAAGAAATCGAAGATGAGACGAGTATCTATGAGTAAAAGTTTTTCATATCTTTTGTTTGTGTACTTTGTTTTCATCATCAAGATAAAAAAAAATTGATAATGAAATCAAACGCGTATCTATCGTTTGGTTTAAGAGAGAGAAATTTAAGATAGGACAAAACCCAGATCGGGTTCTGGGTTAATTTTTGTTTTGGGGACGACTAAAGATCGGAAAACATGGTGGGTCTTTTCTCTACATTTTCTTTCAGCAAGAAAAAAAGGAATAGTGGACCCCCACTCCATTTTTTTTAAACATTTTAACTTTACACACACATTTATATAATTTTTTTAGAAAATTATATTTTATTTCTTAATTTTTATTAGGCTAAAATACATTTAGCACCCCAAAAGTTTACACCAAATTCCTAATATTTCCCTTGAGTTAACACCCACAAGGAAATGTCAAATTAACGTGACTTTTCTAACGGCTGTGATTAGGGTGAAAAATAGGGTTTAAAAAATAACGTCAGATACTATTATGGGACAAACCTTAGGGTTGGGGTGCACAATATGATTTGGTGGATATTTTTGAGGGGAATTGTAATTTGGCATAATTATAAGGAGAATGTTATCCTTACAACTAATTATATTACTTTCCTAACAACTAAGGTTTTGAATAACTTCAAAGTTGTTTTGGAGAAAGACATTTTTGTTTTTTTTTCAAGGCTTAGTTGTAAGGAAATTTATAAAATTGGTTGTAAGGCTAGCAACGTTGCTGTTATAATTTTTCTAATATTTAAATTAAACATTGCATTACTCTCCAAAATGAAATTTATAATTAATTTAATTTATTTTGTTATCAATAGTTTTCTTCCATCAACCTCATCATTCATAGACACACCACCATTATCACTTCAAATAACACCATTAACCCAAAAATCTATTTTTGAATTTTTTTTGTCTAATTCTTTACTCCTTCGTTCAAATTAACCTATATGCAATACTCGTCATTTATAGACCTACCACGTCTACAACCTTAAATTTCACTATTTACAAATCCAAATTAATTTTTTGAATTTTCAAATTTGAAGATTGAAACTCAAACCGATATGAAGATTTGAAAAATTGATGATTTGGAAATCTAAAAATTGATGATTTGGAAATCTAACAATGTCATATTCCACCAAAACCACCATTGTTATGCTTACAATCACCCCCAAACACCACTCCTAACCACCACCACCACCATCCCTGCAATCGCCGCCACCGCCAGTCACCACAACAACAACAACAAAAAACGTGTTCACCTTGCTTTGCTAAAACGAAAAAATAAAATATCTTTAACTTCCGTTAAGTCACCGTTAAAATTGGATGAGAATTAGGGATAATGACGAAATTTCATATATCTTTAAAAGTATAATGAAAATTTCGCTCGAAACATAGTACATTGGCAAAATGTAACAATTAATCAAATTACAGTGGCAAAATTAACCATTTTCCCCCCAAAAGTTAATTTTTTATTTGAATTGATTCCTTTTTTAATTCTTTACTCCTTCCTTCAAAATAACTAATTTGAAAAACTCATAATTTATAGACACATCATCACACAACTTTGAATTTCGCTTTTTACAAACTCAAATTCAATTTTTTGAATTTTTAAATTTTCAAATATTCAAATTGAAACCAAAACCCATGTGGATATTTGAAAATATAATGATTTGGAAATCTCACAATATTTTACTGACTTGACTGAGTACGAGTGTTTTTGTCATTTTAGAAAATATTTGGTGGCATTTATAACGATAATGGTAGGAGGGAGAAACTTGTAAGAAAATTAAAATATAAGACGAAATAAATAGAATTAAAAAATGTAGGATCTATCTTTAAAATAGGTACAAGTCAAGGGATCAATTTATTATTTAATTATTCATGAAATTAATTTGCTTATGACAAATTAACTCTTTTGGCTTTAATTCATGGCAAATGATTTATAATATTTATGGCAATTTTTTTCTAATCATTATTGTTTGGCATGATAAATTTATGTGTATTGTCCTTAACAAAAGTCACAAATTCATCAAATAATTTTTCATTTTTTTCATCTTCTTGAAATTATGACACATTTTTCAAACTTATTTCTCTTATTTTATTCATGAGTAATAACTAAGCATGCTACAAATTTGCTTAATATCTCGATACTAACCAACAATTATATTACTATAGATACAATTTCTCATATAAATCTTATAATGTCTTTCCTGGACATATTTAAAAAAGTAAAACCATATTATTTTTTAGTTTCGAATAAAGTTTTAGTGTCTTAACCGAGTAAGGGTATTTTTGTCATTTCAGAAAATATTGGGCGACATTTGTAATGCTCCAGGTAGGTTGGGGAAATTGATAAGAAAATCAAAATACAAGACGAAATGAATTGAATTAAATAATGTAGGACCTAACTTTAAAATAGGTACAAGTTAAGGGATCAAACTATTATTTAATTATTCATTGAATTAATTAGTGTATGGCAAATTTACTCTTTTGGCCTTAATTAATGGTGAGTGATTTATTAAATTAAAGGGTAGGTTTGTCCATACATTAAGTTGTAAGAAACAACATATACTTTTATAAAGTATAGTATAGTATATAGTATAGTATAGTATAGTATATTATTATTATTATTATTATTATTATTATTATTATTATTATTATTATTATTAATAAATTAGATTAGATTAGATAGTTAGATTAGATTAGATAAAGAGGGTGAGAGAAGTGAACTACTTACCTTTCCTTAAGTCCAAGTTGGAATGAAGTGGGCTTGGGCAGTTGTAGTTGGGCCGCTTATAAATGTGCATAGTTTTAATTTTAAAGACCTTAAGTAGTTCAGTCCATATAGCGCGGGTTGCCCGCCCCCCGCCCCGTCCCGTAAAAGCCCGCAGCCCGTGCGGGCAAAGCCCGAAAAGCCCGCATCCAAATGGTCATCTAAATACACCAGTCCAACCCATCCCTAATAGGTGGCGGGGCGGGCATGCCTGAGGGCTTTTGTCCTATTTGACAGCCCAACCGGACTGGGCCGAGGCCGGCCTGCAACAAACCCATCCGGCCTAGTATAACATCAGAACGGGGCGGGCCAAAAATATACCGGGACTCAAGAAGCTCAAGCCCAGTCTATATCAACTCCAGGTTTATGGGCCAAAAAAAACTATTGATTTTTATTCACATTTTGATGGGGTTTTCAATTTAGCTGGTTAAATATAGAGTGCAAGGGTTTCCTCTTTGTTTGTATTTGGTATTTGGTAAGGTACTAAGGTGTTCTAAGTGGTTGATTACATTTTGACTCGTTAACCCTCTTTTTGATAAGTAAATTTCCTTATTTAATTTGATGCAATTTCCTGGAAGTGGAAGCAAATGAATAGCTACTATATTGTTTGTAAGAAAATCAGATGGGTAAATCTTTTTGCCCAAACAAGAACAATACATT
>JABEVN020000046.1:152500-180819 GCA_013146195.2 Codonopsis lanceolata
TTCTTTGATTACTTTGATTACAGATCAAGATAAATTTATCTCTTTCTATCTTCTATTATATATATAATAAGAATAAGATTTATATATTTAGATGTATATCGATTAGATCGCGGCTTGATGTACTAAATATTTCCATATGCTTGCATCTGAGATTTTGGTTCCGACAATGATATGGAGAATGGATGCGAGAAAAAGACTCTCTTTTTCAGTGTTCTATTTCGTTTATTGAATATTGTATTGAGTATTGCATTTAAGAAAAAATAGAAAATTCTTCCTTTTTGTAACATAAAAAATAAAAAGAAATAGAAAAAGAGTAGGAGTTTAGTAGTGTAGTATAAATCAAAATTCGAATAATTTCTAAAGATGTTTCGTTTTCTCATATATATATATATATATATATATATATATATATATATATATATATATATATATATATATATATAGGTAGGTAGTTTAAAAGAGGTAAAATCATGTCAAAATGCACTTGTTAAAAAAGGAGTTAGCATCCATTGGGAACACAACTCTGATTAATTGATTACACAAATCTCAAGATTTATTGAAAATATGCAAATATGCACATGCTGTAGAAAATACCAAGTTTCTATGTAGTATTATTTAATATGAGTAGTAATCCATGTGAAAATCTGTAAATACAAATCTCTTTTGGTGCATACTTAATTTACTAATTAATTAAAATGAGCAAATAACACTGGAATAAGAACAAATGTGCTATAAAAAACATTTTCATTGAATACATGTGATTATAAAATAAAATATAACCACATTTAATTATAAAAAGCTTGTTATGGAAATCTTTATTTATGACTTGCCTGTATTTGAAACTTTTGTGTCTTATAATATCAAAACAAAATTTATTTTTACAAATAACCATAATTACTTATAACTTATTGGTAAATCATATGAATATATACGATTAAATTATAATAGTAGATACCAACCACAAATTTTATATATTTAATAAATCTATATGTTATATAAAGAAAAATATACATCTGAATTACTATTTATACTACTTAAGATCCTAAATTTTAATAATAAAAAATATTAATTATTAAATTTTATAAAATTATGAACGAGAAAATGACTTAAACAATTCATAAAATATTATATTAAATTATATCAATTATACCGATATAATTTGTTCTCTTCATCATGTTTTTTTTATATTTTTTTTATAATTACCACTTGTTTGTCACATGGACAGAGAATGAGGATGAATAGGAGGGAGATTCTGTTGAATTAGTTTGTGCCTACTGTATATGTCAAGTATTCATAGTAGATTTGTTGTTCTTTCTAAACGCATTGGATTATAATCATGACAACACTATGTTTTCTAGCTTTTTGTTGGTTTTTTGTAAATGATTTAGCAACACAAGAGTCTGTGAATTTGCAATGAAACTATTAGTAATGTACTAATGTTACATATAACAGGTTTTCTGTTGGTTTTTTAAAACTGATTTACCAATATACTAATGCACTACAATAGAAGTATGTACATTTTGTATTAACTTCTTTGGCATTAGCTATGTTCATTATGGGTCTTGAATATCTGCACACACACACACACACACACACACAACGGGGTGACATGGATTGACCCGTTTAACCCGACCTGTTTATGACCCAACCATCTGAACTACTTGTTATTTGGGTTGTGCCGGGCTGTAACCCACTTTAATCCATTAATCACTTCAACCCAACCCAACTGTCAGGCTTAGCCATAGCCCAAGGTTCTTCATTCTAACCAGGGCAAAGTTAGCTTTATAAACTCATAAAAGCATTCTTTCACATGTGAATCTTAACAACACGTTAAAATACACAATCAAAATGCATGATGAGAAAAGTGATCAAGTCAACTCTCTTTAATCCCTATCATATCTTACAAACATGAATAAGAGTGTGAATACCACTTAGCTTTATACCATCATTTCTTCGATCCCGACAGATACCAAGTGAAAAGAGGTGGCAAGATTGTTACAATTGAGAATAAACACTATTTTCTTCCACGAGGATCCCGACTTAGACTGTGCTTCCTCAGCGTGTTGATGTAACTTCTCATGAGGCTGAATTTGTTGGTCCCGAGATGATAGAAGTAATCCCACGTGTAAATCCCAGTTTTATGCAAGTCATCAAAAAGTAACCTAGAACAACCCGAGAAGGCAAGAGTGGATACATCAAGTAAGGCAAACCATTCAATTACTGTATCCACAAACAGATAATCAATTTATTCCAACATACCTTACCCCATAGTTTCCTACAGGTTCTGCAGACATTATCCCCACATAGCGCCGCCCAGAGATCACCTACTATTTTAAGGAAACTTGACACTAATCAGAACATAGTTCATAAAATCATACAATTACTCTTGAATCATGAGCTCAATTGTTAGGGTGGTAACAAGGATAAACCAATTACCTTTTCACCTCCAACAGATCTGATCTTACTGTCGGCAGCAGGACTATGCACTCTTAAGAACTCAGCTGACAAGCAATATAGCCTACCATCTGCAAATTCCACCTCTACCTGAAACCAAAATTAGAGCGAGAGAGATGACAAATGTTATCACTAATCAACATGACTAGAACTTCCAAGAAACTATCAGGACAGTTGACATCACGACTTACTTGACTGCATCATTTAAACCTGCTCACATTGATTCTTTTTTATTTTTCTAAGTTAAACGGACAGTAACACAGATAGAGTGAGGGAACACGAAACATCAAAGACGATAAGATGACCATTTTTTTCCAAACAACATTATTATTACTTGTTTTCCAAGGTTAGACAGCGAAAGGTAAAATTCGTGATGCTTGAAATATCTTACAGAAAGAATTTGAAAGATCTTAAAAATAAAAAAAAATTCTATGCAAATGATATCCAATACTAGTCTTTATGTGTGAGTTAACTTGAGCATCAGCACACGATTAAATCTTCTAGAAGGAACACACTTAATCAAAACTTGATCCACAATTGATAGAAGAGAGGAAAATGGATAGCGTAGTTCTTAGCAGAAAGCTATGTTACATGGACTAGGATACGAGGACCGGAAACGAGTGCAGATCAGAGTGTCCAACATGCCAAACATGTAGACATGGGTACTTTGGAGAAAATGAAGAGTACACATAACAGAGGCACAAAGTACTCAAAAGCTAGACAGTGAATCCCTCCACTGCTTAGCAAGAACCTGTTTCCTAAATCACCCATGGCTAAAAAAATGTGTTGACATGGTTGCAGCTGTTGATCGTCTTAAGAACCATCAGATTCTCCCTCTTCTTCATCAGTATATCTTCGTTTGGAGGCATCAGAAAGAGTAATTTTATAAAAATATGCAAGCTTGATCATCAGTGGTATTGCCAATTTTGAAATAATAGATGACATTCGCAGTGGGGTTTTGGGATGGAAAGTTAGGCTTTCCCTCCTACTTCCTAATAGAATTGATTTGCAAAGTCAAATTTAGGCTTGCTAAGATCATAATTAGTAGCACAGCTGATAAAAGAATTGATCCACAATTAGATAGAACCGAAGGAAAAAGATCATCAGTTCATAACCAAAATAATTGAAAGCTATTTTTATGATCAGAATAAGCTGAGATTATGATACCTCTATTACTTATCATTTACCAAGAATGTGCTCCATCTATCGCTTACCAGGAACCTGTTTCCTAAAGCACCAACGGCTAAGATTTATGGGTTCCCCCTTTTACAGCAGCCTCTTCTCATAGAATTATTTGCAATCATTAAGACCAGGCTTTAATTTTGAACTTAATTACATTAAAGTGAGGAAAAAGGAAAAAGTCTGTAAATACTAAAGACTATGCATTCCTCTACTCAAAACCTGTTTCCTAAAGCACCATGGCTAAGATATATGAGTTCTCCCCAGTAAGCTAATCTTGTAAATTAATTTGCATTCTTTAAGTTCAAATTTTGATGATCAAACATTCACCACAAACAATGATCTGCAAATTTATGCACAAGTAATAAAATAGTTAGTGGAAACTCTAGTCTTGACTCTTGATACTATTGATTGGTTCTCAAGCAAACCACATAATTTTCAATAACTTGTAACTGTTGATATTTTACCTTGATATTTTCCATGAACAGTTGCAACTGTTGATAAGCTTTACTTAGATGTGAGGTCAACTTGGCACTTAACAACCACCAAGATTCTCCCTAATTTGCTGTCATTTACTTTGTCTGGAGGTATAACAACAGGTAAATTTGATGAAGGAATAGGCAATGAGCTAATTAAAGATGGTCCATTAAGTATTGCCAATTGTGAACAGATAGATTGTTTGATGTTTGGAGAAGGGTTTTTTGACGAAGAATTGGGCTTTGCCTCAACTTTATAGGCTCCATTGGACCCATAATCTCTGACATTATGAGCACTCGGCTTCCAATTGTGAACAGATAGATTGATTGAGATCTAAAGCTATACAAGGACCACATAGGGCACCTCTCCATTATCCCCTCCCCAATACTTTTTGTTGGGCCTTTAGATGCTTGCAGCACTGTCAGGCTATTAAAATAGTCTTTAAAAAACAAAATGACCATGTGTTAGACACATATTAGAAGGTTCCAAATTGGGGAAAAGAGCGATAGAAAGGAACCCAATCCACGAGGACCAACCCTCTTCAATCTGGACGATTTGGGGATCGAGGATAACAGTTTTGACAATATGCCTATACAGACATGATCTCTCTCATCCGCGTAGAGAATCTCATCATCCAATACAACAAACTTGCATGGCAAAATCTGTCTATGGGATGTTTAGCCTTACACATTTAAAAAATCCTTTTGAATGACAAAAACATTTTAGAGAATAGTAGCTGAAACCGACATGAAAGAGGTTTAGTTGTCTCTATGTTTGAAGAAATCTACACAGCAGGGTTGTGCTGTTGTGCACCTAATACTGTAAGTTGGGTTCCATTGAATGATGGAGACTTCTATAAAGGCAAGGAAGACGGGGTTCTAAATTGCATACTCACAATAATTTCATCCTGGATCACAAACCATTCGGATAGAAGAGGGTTGGTCCTAGTCTTGTAATAAAATCTGGAGATCCAGGACTGATTCCGAGAAGAAAAAAGGAATTGGGCATATCAAAAATTTCCAGAATCAGAGTGCCCATAGCCCAATGAGGGATCTCCTCATCCATTCTCCTACTCGCTTCTCAAACCAAATTTCCAAGTAAAATGAACAATTTGTGATATTATTAAAGATCAAGTGAAGTCGACCCGATATAATATAATCAGTAGAGAAGAGAAACAAAGAAGCTTACACTTTTGGGAGCGTGGAGAGCCAATCTGGTGAGTTTCGATCCACGTTCCGCCGCCGCTGCCGCCACCGTGTTCATGCTCCTACGGATCATCATCGTTCTCGCAGCCATCTCTCTCTCTCTCTGTGCGGATAGTGGGTTTGTAAGGGTATTATGGGTAGTTGGCAACTTTTTTGGTCAACAGGCTAAACGTGGAATGTACGTGGGTTATTAGGGATAGCCACGGTGGCTAAGCCACCCAACGAACTACCGTATCCCAAAGAGAGGTGAGGTGGCTATAGTTTGTAAAGGTATTTGCTGTTTTATTTTATAATTTAAGATTTATAAAAAAAATTATTTTATTATTTATCACAATTAACTATGACTTAAAATAACTAAAAAGTAATAAATAAGCTGGAGTACCTTTGATCATTGCTAGATATACTACTTAAAGGTATGATTATGAGTAATTTATTTATCAACAAAATATATGTTCTATGTCAAAGCATGCCGTCATAATGAATATTGATGACGAACTTTATAAGCTCATCTCGTCACTCATCACTCAACCTCATTTTGACTTGGGATGTATTTTTTAATAACAATGATCTTGAGATCAACGATCCTCTCAACAACTAAAGATTTATCTTACCATTTGAATTTGTATATACATATAGTTAACTACAAGTTGTTGCTAATGAAAATTAACAAGTCAATAAACATTAATTTTTCTTCCTAGTTTTAATTATTATTGTTAATTTTTATTTTTTCTTCCGTAAATTTTGGCTCTGGCCGGTTCCTCATAATTAAGTTGAGTCATTACGAGATCAAGTCAAACCTTTGAAAGGGTGGAAACTCTTTCTTGACTTACCTTAGCTTATGACTTATGAGTTACTCGCCTAGGGCAGATCTAAAGCCACCCCGAGATGGGTTCCATCCCATGTCATAATTTTTATTTATTTATATATGTGTGTGTATTAAACGTCCTTATTAATTTTAAACTTTTTTATATTTAGGTAACTAATTAATGGATAAGACAAATCAAATGATAGACTACTACAAAAAATATATATAGAAAAATAGAGAAAGGAAAAAAGGCAAACCATGTCAAAGCAATGATAACAATATATGATAGGGGTGTAAGTGGTTCAGTTTGATTTGGTTTATGTCAAAATTACAAATTGAATCGCGCCTATTGGTTTAAAAATCTCAAACCGAACCAAACCGAAGTAAGATTTGGAATCAAACCGAACCATTTGGTTTGGTTTGGTTTTGTGGTTTATATATATTATTTTTAATGAAATTAATCAACGTTAAAAATAACAATAAAAATAATATTTTAATTTGGAGTTAGCATCAAAATTGGGAAATAACCTACTAACAACAAATTATCATAATGAAAACAATACAAATTCTAAAATAAACACAAACAATGGAAGAAATAACAATTCTCAAACAATCAAGATTTTGTTTGATTTAGTATGTGTGTGTGTGTATATATATATATATATATATATATATATATATATATATATATATATATATATATATATATATTATATACTCATTCCGTCCCTAAATTATCATCCTTCTTTCATTTTTTGTCCGTCCCAAAATAATTGTCAAGTTTGAAACTTACCTTTTTAGAAAATCACTTTTACCACTTTATCCTTACTTTTTCACTATACTTTAATTATGGACCACATACACATGGGCTTTAAAGGAAACTACACATTAAATCAATATAAATAATCAAGTCAATTATTTTTTCTTAAACTGTACGTCGGGTCAACTATGGCGATTATTTAGGGACGGAGGGAGTATTAAGAATGTAAATCGAAACCATCGAATCACGGAATCGAATCAAACCAAATTAAATCAGTCGGTTTGGTTCGATTTTAGTTGAAAACGGTTCAGTTTCGATTTCAAAAAATGGAAAATCAAACTGAACCAAACTAACCTATATATTTTTATTTATTTATTATATAATATATATTATATTATATTTATTAACTATTTTGAACATTTGAATCATCTTATATACATAATCTAACCCTGTGATTTATATATATATACTCCCTCCGTCCCTAAATAATTGATCTAGTTGACCCGGCGGACAATTTAAAAAAAACAAATTGACTTGATTATTTATATTTGTTTAATATGTAGTTTCCTTTAAAGTCCATGTGTATGTGGCCCATAATTAAAATAGAGTGAAAAAGTAAGAGTAAAGTGGTAAAAGTGATGTTCTAAAAAGATAAGTTTCAAACTGGATAATTATTTTGGAACAGACGAAAAAAAAAAGAAGGACGTTAATTTAGGGACGGATGAAGTATATGATGTCATGATGATGACAAACTTTTGAAAGTACATAGAAGGCACAACGACCCTAAGAGGGCCGTACCACCACGGTCACCACTAACCCCTTTATATTTTTATACATATTGGCCAACCTGATTTTGATATGAGATGCCTCATATAACATATTCCATCTCCCTCTTGCACTTGTTTACCAAAAACTCGCCCAAGTTAACAATATTAATTCTGACCATATAACATTTAATTATTCCATTGCTATATAGTTGCAAATTTTAATTTAGAGTCTCATATGAGAGAAATAGAAATCTGTCGTTGATCAATAAAAAGTCAACACGCTTTAGACTTTAATTATCTCGTACAAACTTTTTACTACTCCTTCCGTCCCTAAATTATCGTCCTCCTTTCTTTTTTCATCCGTCCCAAAATAATTGTCCACTTTGAAACTTACCTTTTTAGAACATCATTTTTACCACTTTACCCTTACTTTTTCACTCTACTTTAATTATGAGCCACATACACATGGACATTAATGAAAACTACACATTAAACCAATATAAATAATCAAGTCAATTACTTTTTCTTAAACTGTGCGCCGGGTCAAACATGACAATTATTTAGGGACGGAGGGAGTATTTGTTTAGGTAAAACCAACAATGATGACTTAGTTGTACGATTACTAAAAACTTATTTTTTTTCTATTATAAACGGACTCAACTAGGACTCTTTAGTTGGGGTGATAACTTGACCGTTTCATTATTATGATATTATAATCGAAAAATATTTTATATTTATTTTCAACAACTAAAGTATATTTTTTGGAAAATAACGAAGATATCGTTAATAAAGGAAAGATGCGCATCGCGCACACAAAGCCACTGTCCCAATTTGGCGTCGCTCAAAAGCCACTGCCCAAATTTGCGCGTCGTAATATAAAAATTGGGCTTTACAATTAAAAAAGTAGGCATCGTAATGCATTTGGGTTTCGCAATGTAAATAACCGCTGCCCAAATTTGGGCATCAGCACATAAAACATTGGGCATCGCTCAAAGCTTTGTTCTTCTTTCTCAACACCATCAAAATCAGAAAGAGAGGTTGGGAAAGACTCGGTAAATTAAATAAAAAACCACAACAAGATGTAGGGGGAAGCTAAACAAGCAAAATAATGTTGATGCGATGAATCGGAGGCAATGGCGTACACATCGGAGGCACCGACGTTCACATCGAAAACAACGACGCCCAAATTGAAGGTAACGATGTACATGAGATTACTCTCTCAATCAATGGCATAGGACAGAAGACGAGTTCTCAAGCATGAGTTCCTTTACCCGACGATTACATCCATCGGTGTCGAAGGTTTGGCAACCGTGGCTTCTGATAAAGGTTATTGGTTTTGCTTGGAAATTCTTTCATGGGGCTCTCCCAATTGATTTAAATTTAGCATGTTGTTGTTATTTCAAAGTATACATACAACCATAAAAGTGATCTTAAAAATGGCTGGCAACCTATTTCAACAATGGTTTTGTTTCTTTATATGAGTGGCGATGAATTCAAAGATGAAAAAGAAAGAAAGAGATGGGGGAGGTTATTTTCTTCTTCCCCAAACTATCCACTCATCTTCTAAAAGTAGTGATTCGATTTAAGAAAAGTATTGTTTTAGTTTTCAGTTGTTTTTCATTGGAAAGTGAAAATAATGATATTTTTAAGGAAGATAAAATGGAAAATATACTTTTGCAATTTAAAAAGAAAATAGAGTACTTCAGTGATTAATATTTTTTAAAAATAGTATCGGCCCACATTTATTCCCTTTAGTAAAGTCGTTGATACGTGGGTGGATCTAATAGACTAATACCCCGTTTAATCCTTAATGGTACTGGGGTGAACCATTCATAAATCTTGTGTTTTTATGATTGCATAATTTCTCCCCATAAAGTTGTGTTTGGTTATTTGGTTTGCATAAAGTATTAGCGCTTCTTCCTCTTTTACCGTTGGCAAGGCTGATACTTACGACTCGAAACTCATTAAATAAATCGAATCAATCCGACCCTTCATGAGTTGAAACGGTTACATATTTCAACCTAATACTGTTAATAGGTTGTGTCGGGTTGCCCCTAAGGGGGTGGCCCAGTGGTAGACATGGGGCTTGTGTGATCTCGGGTTCGATCTTCCATTTTAGGAGGAAAACAAAAACAAAAACAAAAAAAAAAAAAAAAAAAGGTTGTGTCGGGTTAAACGGACCGAAATTATTGTCCATTTTGACCTGATAAATTTTACCCTATAAATATATGAATTTTTTTTTTGGGACGGGGGTAAGAGAATCCAAGTTAAGGGGTGTCGATCCGTTTGATAATTGAATTTTAATGGGTTCGATCCATTAATTACCCCTCTCAACTTGACTCAATCAACCCAATTATCAAACATAAATGCATACGTATGTTGGGGCAATATAGATGACCTCAGCAATAATGTCAAATGGAGTATTAAAATGTGGAGTGTTGTTAGGCATATTAGTTAATAACCTTCATAATTGCCAGGACTATATATATAATATATATATAAAGGTTTAAAAGTTAAAAAAATTGTTGCTCTCTCATAATGTATGTACCTTAAAGAATATATTAGGCAAGTGGATTGCGTTGAAGCTTTTTGATGATAAGTGATCTTGCTTGCTATTTAGAATTGAGAACTCATGAATGGTTTTTGATGTTCTTAATTATCAAATGGGATATGTTATTTTCATTATAATTTTTATTTATTTATTACATCTTTAATTATTATATTAAATAAATATATATTTGGATAAATTTGCCCCTTTTTAAGTTGACTAATCAAGTTATTTTCTTAATTACATTCTAACATTATTTTTTTTGATCAAATATCAATGGACAACATAATTATTCTATTTATATTCTTAACATTTTAATTCTCGACAAACAAGGTGCTTATTTTTTTTTCGTAATAAATATGTTTAATCAATTTTTCTAATCACTTATAGTTTCATATTCCAATATCATAAAAATCATATGATTAATACATTTTCTACAATTTTATATTATATTGGATATTTTATTATCAAAAATTAATATTCTAATTTAGTTTTAAAATATTATTTTAAAATATCAATTCAATTGGTAGATATTAAACTAAATATTTGTTTCAATCAACTCAATAATTAAATTTCGAATCAATTATAAAGGTAGACAAAATATTTAAATATTTCGATACTATTTCATATTATGATTTTAGTATTCGATTATTTCACTATTACATCTGATGTATCCAAAAAAAACATCATACTGGGGGTGCCGAAAGTAGCGGTGGACGTATGTCGTCGAAGTTGCCGTCCGGCGGCCATATTATCTATAAAATAAAAACCGTGAGTCGGCGGGAAGGACCCCCGCCAAAAACCCTCGATGTGTTTATTAGTACATTGAGTATGAAAGAGAGGGCGGGTAGCCCCGTCCCCAAATGCGTGTGTGATTCTAAATTAGAAAAAGAGAGCTCACACTCTATGAACTAGAGGCGGTTATTTATACCCGAGGGAATGGATTTATCTCAATATTGTGCATTGGCCCGGCCCAATCCTTCAGACATCATGCAAAATACAGTGGGCCATTAAACGAGACTCAAACGCTATTGAGGCGGATCCAAAATATGCACATCAACATCATTTAAATTTCACTTTAAATTTTTCTATAACCAATGAACATATATTTACTCAAAGTTTGGTAGACAATTTCCATACGATATTTTTTAATTATACAATATAACTTTAGTCATAAGATTAATTAATAAAGTCATTACAAAAAGTAAAAATAATAATAGAATAACCATTTTGTTCATAAATATTTGAACTAAAAATTAAAATATTGTTAAAAGGTAATTAGGAAAGTACGTTGATTAGTCAACTTAAAATAGACAAGTACTTAAGGAGTAATTTTGTCCAAACATGTATTTATTTGATGCAATTATTAAGGATGTAGTGGAATGTTGATAAACAAAAATTGCAGTGGAAAGAGTCTTTCACTTATCATATTATATGATCTTTGCTTCCAATCGGCCTTAATTGTTCTTAACACGGAGCTATATTGGTTGTTTTCTGATTCTTGTGTCACTCATGTCTTTCTATAAATCATAGATGCAACTATATAATGATTAATTCATGGGAGATTTAGTGTCACGAAATTGAATGATTATTTGGATGGTGTGGGTGGTTATAGGCTAAGCAAAATTTAGAAAACTAACCTCATGGGTAAGTTCACTTAATTAAGAGTAAATATTGAGTGCAACGATAATACTGCTGACTGGTATCACCATTCAGTAACATGCAACACATCAACAATTTTATCTTCAATTTTTATGCATATCAGATAGAGACACCCTAAACACAACACCATAAATACTAAACGCAACACCATTTTAATAATCAAATTACCTAACTACCCCTCATTAAAATAATTCACCCACCCACCCACCCCCCCCCCACACACACACTTGGTCTCTCTGTCTCAAAATCTCTCTTTCTCTCACTTGGTCTCTCTCGATCTCTCACTCTCTCTCAAACTAACACCCTTCATCTTTCACTCACTCTCTCTCAAAATCTATCTAAAGCATCCAACCTAACTCATAATGAGTTATGATTATAATCCTAACGAAGATGCAACTACTAACAATGATGATTATTTTCAGGTGAGTGACCCTAAACGCAAAACTTATTGATTTTTTTTTGTATTTGCACTGTAATTCGGGAAAAAAAATGCATGATACCACATTATTGGAAGATGCATGATACCACATCAGAGGTGTCATCGGCTATATTCAATATTTTTACTTAAGGAGGTCCAACAAAATCCTTTAAAGTGTTTGGCATTAGGGTTTTTAATTAGTGAGTTTTTAGTTTTGAGATTTGATTTTTTGTTTTATAATGGAAAAAAGTAAAAGAGGTACTTATATACAAATTCTATGGTAGGAGACTCTTTCTTACATATTATTATTGAAAATTACATGCTTCAATGACGTTAAAGCCAGCCTCAAAACGATCTTCCTCTCCTCGACGAGGACAAGTTCAGTCTCGCTAGTCCTGTTCTATATTGAAAACCCCAATCCATGTTATAAAAATAGCATTGGACTCAAATCGGATTGAGATCAAAATCTGATCTCCATCGACGAATAAACTAGGACGAATAATTTTTTTTCCATTCAACGTGGCTTAAAATGAATAACAAATTAAAGGCTAAACACCGAGGGACATGAGCTTATGTAACCTCAGTTTCTGTTTTCTCAGAACACAAGTTCGTTGTCGAGTTGATTGAAGCAATCCCATGGAAGCATTGAATCCACAGTATCAACCCATTGTTGTAGTAACAACTCTTCTTCAAACAAAGTAGATTGTCCTTCTCCCGAGGAAGGGTTGAGCGAATCTTCCAAAGAAAACGAAGGGCTCAAAGAACTCGAGGTATTGGTTTCTTGATTGATATTCCATAAGTCCACGTCCAAGCTTGCACATAACATTTCGTACTTGTTTGATATATTGTTGGTCGTGTCCTTGGAGCTCATGTCCGGACCATCTGGTTGGGCATTTTCATCTTTTGACGATGTTTCCTCTTGCTGGTTGAATGGATTCTTAGAGTACTCCAGAGTCGTGTCCATTTTTTCTTCAGTTTGCTCTTTCTCTTCAATGGGCTTGTGGGTGGAAGGGTCTAATCCAAGAAGCTTAAGCCTCTTCTTGATTCGAGTGTTCCAATGATTTTTAATCTCGTTATCAGTTCGACCAGGAAAATGCGAGGCTATCTTAGACCACCTGAACATGTACCAAAAGATCGTAACATTAGTATCATGCAATCCTGATTAACATATATATATATATATATATATATATATATATATATATGGCTCGATCTATATATCCTTACTCGGTAATTATAAAAGAAAAAAGGAATTTGGCTGAAAAGACCTGTTACCGAGACGTGCATGAAGTTCAATAATTTGATCTTCTTCCACTTCAGATAGTGTCCCTCTTCTGAGATCCGGCCTAAGATAATTAATCCATCTTAGTCTGCAACTCTTTCCACATCTTAGCAAACCTTCATCACATTAGAGGGGAGAAAATAGTAAAATCCATCAGCTTACACTAGCCATATAGTATATGAGTACTGCATTTAAACAAATGTTAGCTACCTGCAAGCTTAGGAACAGTTCTCCAGCACTGAATGCCATTGTTGAGGATAAAGTTCATGAGCTTGTGATCTTCTTCAATTGTCCACGGACCTCTCTTTAACCCAACTTTATCGCAACAAGGCTGCCTTCCCATTCTGTTTCAACTTTTCAAGTAAAAATGGCTAGAGATCGAGAAGAATTAAGAAACAAGCAAACAAACACGTCGAGAGGGAGCTAATTAAAGTGGAGGTTTATAAATTAACCAAGCAAAGATGGTTTGCCAGTTGACAGATCTTCCAAAAGACATAAATATATAAGAAAAATGAATGGGGGGGGGGGAAGAGAAAAATGATTGAATGAAAAAGAATTATAGAGTTGATGACATAAAAAACATGGCCTCTTGCAACTTACAAGTCTTATGTAATAATAAAATGGCCACTAGTATTCTTTTGTTAATGTAAACAACATAAATAGACATAGTCTTGCTTGTGAGAGATTCCACACAAAAAATGGAAGCAACAAACGTGGGTCGTTGGGTCGTCGACTATGTTGTCAAATTCCAACACTATGCGGCCAAAGTTACCCATTCTAAGCGGTTTTCTAAACGTCTTATTTGACAAGTCAAACTTTTTAAAATTATAGTATTATATTTAATAGGAGTCTTTGGTCCCCTAGTCGCTGGCCAGCTTTGTCGTTGCAGACTTGCAGGCAACTTAAGATAGATTCCCTTGCTATTAAAATGTAAGATCATAAAATATACCCAGAATGGATTTACCTGAAAGTAGCCAAAATCATAACATAAATACAGGAATTGACAAGTAATAAAAAAAACAGCTGGTATTTAGGTCATTTGACTGGAATAGTGGAATGTCGAGTGGAAAACGGTCGATTTGGCTGGGTTTGCTGACTTTATATTCACTGATATGAGATAAACACCAAGGAGCTGGAAGTAGACAACCACGAAAGAACAAAAGCCATTGTTTAAAATAACAATCATAAGCAGTCACAACCCCCACGTCCATTCTTCCTTTGAGTTGAGACTTGAGACACAACCCCACGTCCGTTTACTACTTCTGGTTCATGACTTCATGCATGCAACTTCAAATATATATTTTTTATTTATTCATAAATATTGTATTTCAAAATATTTTTCCGTGCATTTGTCAAACATCTGAAATTATTTTTCGACATATTTTCAAAAGATTTACCAAATACCTGAAAATGAAATATTTTCATTTTTCAAAAATTATTTTCCGAAAATCATTTTCCATGAAACAAACGAAGCCTTAAAAAATTCACTTTCAAAAATTAAGATATAAAAATATCATTTTATTACTAACGGGTATAAAAAATTATTTTTTAAAAAAAATTAACTTTTAAACGAGGATTTTTTACCTGTCAGTATGAAATAGTCAAAGACTAAGGAACCATGGAATTTGGAAGATGACTTATTTTCTAAAATCACAAGAAAGTAAAGTTAAGAGTTTGTTTTCTAAAATGACGTAGATTCTTCTTATTTATTTAAGTACTATGTTATCTGGGATTTAAAAAAAAAAAAGGGAATCTTAGCTAGGTAGGCATCGCAATTCGCTAAGTCCAGGATAAAATTCGAAAAAACACCCTTGAACTATGACCCATTTTTACCTCAGCACCTTAATCTTTTGACCTTCTTCCGGGACGTACCCGGTTGAACCAGCACCTTAATTAGTGGATTGTTAGTCAACCTAACCAAAATACAAACGGCCTGTTTGATTCGGATAGCATAAAAGGTACTCCATAATATCTACGCAAATAAAAAACAAATGGAACTTACAGCTTAAATATGTGTATACTTTAATGAAATACTCTCTCCGTTTTCGGACAAAATGTCTATTATTCCATTTTGAGATGTTTCACTAAAAAAATACATTTTCAAAAATTAACTTATAAAAGTGTTATTTTATTATTAATGAATTGCGAAAAGTATCATTTTTAAAAAAAACTTGACTTTCAAACGGGAACTCTTTGTTCTAGACACATAGTTTTTGTTTAAAAGTTAAACTTTTTTAATAAAATGATACTTTTATACATTAATTTTTGAAATTAAACTTTTTTAAGTGAAATATTTCAAAATGAAATAATTAACTCTTGTCCGGATTTTTTTTTTCCTCCTAAGGGGGGCATGGGAAGGGATCGAACCTGAGACCTCACACTTTGTGAAGTCACATGTCTACTATGGGGGGCATGAAGGGATCGAACCTAAGACCTCACACTTTGTGAAGTCTCATGTCTACCACTGGACCACACCCTTAGGGGCCTCTTGCCCGGATCAGGAGGGATTATAAATTAGGAATGAAACATACCTCCGATTGAAAGAGGTTATGAGGAAGGGGCCAAGGAGAGGAAGCATATTATTGAGTGCCAACAGCCAATTAGTTGGAAACAAGTCTACCAAAATTCTCAATTAGTTCGCAGTTGCAGATAATTAGTTAAAGCTCATTTCACTCCACTCAACCCCAATTATCGAAAGCTAAAACTTAGGACAAATTGTTGGCTCGTTCGTTTTAAGAGATTTCTAACCCTTTTAGTACATTTTTATTTATTTATTTAACAACATAAGACCACTTTTATATTATTCTTCCTAAAATGTTAAGATCCATCTCTTTTCACATCTCTTGTGTATTCTTCCATAACCCCAAGTGATTCGTCCTAAATTTTCGAAAATCACAATTGTTAGAGTACCAAAACAGAGATTGACCTACCTGATCGGATCGAGGGGCGTGTCCCATCGTGTGGGGGGGGGGATTCAAGGGTAATGCACTCAAAAGGTAAACAATTTTAATTTTTCAGAAGGTGATTGATAGGAAAATTGAGTGTCATCTGGAAATCTCAATTGCTAATTGTCGGTTGTTGCTTGTTCTTTACCTCGTTAATTTTATGTAACTTCTATGTCATTTCATTTTATTATGCTTAATCAAGAGCTTCTTTTTATATGTGTGTTTCTGTAGTCTACTCTAGTTGTGGACATGTCCTTTTGTATTCGAGTTAAATTTTGTATAGTAGTGGTGCATAAAAATTGTTTTATGAAATGCTCGAATAGGAACTTGTTTGTTTTTTAGTACCTTTTTATATTGCAATGCATCAAGTTCGAAGTGTGATGCGTCGATTTGGAAAAGTAATGCATCGCTGTGAAATAGATATGACAATTACGTACACAATTTGAAATCATGCATCGCGATTTAAGTCGCGACACATAGCTATGACAATTACGCAATTTGAAATCATGCATCGCAAATCAAAATTGAATTGCACTGCATCTATTTGGAATTGTGATGCACGTTATCATGCATCGTGATTCAAAATCTTTGTATCATGAAACATGAACCGATGTTGTGGCGTGCACACTTTTGTTCATTAATGGTATACTCGTCCTTTGCACTTAAAGTGCATTTTAGTGATTAAAATAAATTATCTTGGTGTTCAGCGGTTAGAAATTAAAGAGAGGAGACAGACCCGTTTCCACCCAAAAAAACTAAAGGCGAATTTTAGACGAGTCCACTTTGGACAATTTTCAACTGTTACAAAACCCTATATTTTTTTAACCAGAAAAATGTATTTTGGGCGAAAAGACTACAATACCCTTAATGAATAAAAAGCGCATGTGAGTCACTTAATTAGACAAAATCATGCATTGCAATGAACAAATCATACACAAATTTATTGTTCGAATGAGTAACAAATTTGGTGGCGAAGCCAAAAGTCGACTCTTCGGTGAGCAAGTTGAAGCTTCATAAATTGACCAACAAGAAGGGTGAAAACCAATGCATCAATGTAGATTTGTGATGCACAAATTGGATGCATCGTTATTCAAAATAGTGCATTCCCATGCACAATTTTGGATTTACAATGCACGATTTGGAATTACAAGACAACAGTAAAAATCTTGATGTACAATTTTAGATTTGTGACGAACAAATTGAATTCTCCATGCAAAAAAATCCAGATACACAATTTTAGATTTGTGATGCACCATTTGGAATTAAAATACAAAAAATAATCCTAATGCACAATTTTGGATTTGCGACTCACAAATTGGATTTCCCATGCAAAAAAAATCATGATACACAATTTTGGATTTGCAATGTACAATTTGGAATTAAAATACAAAAATAAATCATGATGCACATTTTTTTATTTGCAATGCATCGACTTAGAATTGCGATGCAGCGGGCACCTAATCTAATTTCATTAAGGTATACTCGTCCTTTCGCCCAAAAAATATCTTTTAACGATTAAGTAAAATTATGAGGACTTTATCGACTGAAAATTTAATGGAGGAGACCGGCTCGGTTATCACCTTAAATATAAGGGTGAAATTATGGCTGGTTCCTTTTACAAAGTTTCTAACCCTCCAGTACCCTGTCCTTTTTTTAATTGTAAAATGCCATTTTTCAAATATTGTTTCAAAAATGTCATTGTCTCCTTCAACAGTTCCGACAACACACATTTGATTTATTATGTACGAAACTGTAATTGATCTATGCTGGGTTGAATGATTTTTCGGTAAGATGAAAGCGGAGGAGGAGGGGAAAGAAGTAGGCTTAAGACAGAGGAGATAGAAAAAGAAGGTGGAGGACATGGACTGGTTAGTTATCATTTTGTATCACAGTGCAAAAATGGATTAGACAATATTTTATTTATCGCGGTGCAAAAATTAATTCATCGCGGTACATAAAAGTTGGTGTAGTGCAATGCAATTTGGATTAGGTAATTAAATTTTATGTATCGCGGTGTAAAAATTAGATTTTGTGATTAAATTGATTCTATTTAAATTGATTCATCACGGTGCAAAAATGGATACACCAGGATGTATTTCCGTAGTGCGCCTCGGGATCATTAAACGTATCATAGTCTTTTTACTCTCAATAATGTTTTTTCTGATTGAAAAATAAAAAGGAACTAAAACGATTGAATTCTTTTAAAAAATGATCGACCCACAATCTATATATATATATATATATATATATATATATAAGGAGAGGAGCAAATAATGGAAATATCCAAAGTAACTTTTCAAATTTAGAAACATTTATAATTTGTATGTTTGTCATATTTTTTTTGGAAATTGAAATGAAAATCAATTAATGAAGTTGACAACAACTCTTCAGATTCAAATATCTTTAGTACATTTAATGTAAACAAATTGTATAACATTTAATATAGTTCAATATGATTTACAACATGACAAAAATAAAATATCAAAATAATATCAAATATTGAATAATTTATTTTATATCCGATTTCACATTTCTTTTTTTTATTTAATATTTTTTTACATTTGTAATTGACATATTGGCTTCTAAATCTTCACCACTGTAATATAAACTCCAAAAAAAAAAAAATTAAACGATGAACGATCGATTCAATGTAAATTATTTGCCACTATTATTAATAATAGTCTTGACAAATAATTACAATGTAGTATTATTCTAATAAGTTTAAAACCATAAATTAAAGTAACATAATTACTTCTCATCACTAATGAATTAGTTAATGGTTTACTAAAGAAATATTTTTGGTGAACGTCCAAAATAATGATAATGAGCCGCCGTCCCAATTAGGCCCAAGCCAGAGCCACGTGTCGGGCCGTGTATACCTTCCGAGCAATCGAAAGCGTATATGTCACGCGAGCAATCGTAAAATCTGTTTTGGCTGAGATAAAAGCTGAGCTTAATTTTGCGAGCAATAGCGAAGAGCGGGCAACATTGCTCGATGTCACCGAACAAGTCACGAACAGTTGAGGGTGATCACACCCGGGCAAATTAGATACAGTTGAGGGTGGTTACACCCGAGCAATAATTCCTGCTATAAGCCATGTCAGTTTATAAAGGAATTAAGGCCAGTCATGGGCAGTTAATGCCAATCATGGGCGATAACGCCAATCATGGGCGCTAACGCCAATCATGGGCGCTATGCATGATAATGGCGCATTATGGCCTCCCAGCACGTATAAAAACCTTGTCAAAATTTAGGAGAGGTATGCGCGAATCTATTTTCCCTAGCCTCAAACTCCGTCAAACGCGAACTCATTGTACTAATTCATACGCCGAGGGCTTTTGCAGGAGTGCCCCCGCCCAGCTTCACTTTTCTTCTCTTTCATTGCAGGGTTGGGCTCAGAGAGTTTGTAAGCACGTTGAAAGCCAGGTGCTTGGATTGGGCTGTTTGAGTGGGTCCAAATCTTCTTGGACGCATCAGTTGGTTCCGTTGCCGGGAAACGAGTGTTTTTACGGCATTAAGAGTCTCGTTTAGTGAGATATTCATTGTTTTTCAAAGTTCTATTCATGGCGGAGAATGGCGCACTGGTGGTAGTGGCAATGCAGAGAGGAGGCACATCGTAATCACGCCTCAATCGCCGCCGGAGTAATGTCCTCCACCCCATGATGCCCGCCACCGCTAAATCGAGGCGTGGGTTGAATCGATGGCCGCGCCGAGGCCGGCCCGGTTTAGCCCATGAATTTCGAGAAGAAGCTTTACGCCAAAGAGCCATCTATCTCTGGCCAAATGCATCAACTCAACTTACAAATGATTGCTATGGGTAAACCACCATCGCTGCCCATCGAGTTGATCCATTGCCAACTCTGCTGGCACCGGGTCGCCGCCGGTGTTTCCCGCACTGGGAAACCGACGCATCCTCCGGGTTGTACACTCCCGCCACACGAACATGATTCTAAGCGTAATGATCAACTGGAGGGAAGTAAGGCCACCATGTGGTTATCCCTAGTGTTCATTCAAGGTTGGGACCCCGAGTTGGCGAGGATTCGCTCGCCACGTCCGCCGGCTGCTCACCTACACCGCAAAGGTCGCATGCGCAGACGCCGCTCGCCTCACCGCGGCGTTTCACGCATATGACCGCCGCCACAATCACCCAGGGGTTCTTATGCTCTGAGGCAAAGGACTCCTTCTCCCAAAGCGGTCTTCATCAATCACCGCACCTTATCAAGACACCTGGGCACCACAAGGACAGTGGCGCAGTCGGGGGCTCCACAAGCCATCAAGCGCATGGGACCCCCTGTGCCCTCCTATGCCTCGTGGTACAACCTCACCGGGGTGGTTTGCTCCGCAACCATTAATACGCAAGATTTTGAAGAGTTGAAACGCCGATAGAGGCCCGGGAACAGGTAAAGCTCTTGATGGGAATTTTTGGGACGCCTCGCTAGCCTGGGCACCTTGGATCGAGAATGCTCCACCAAACCTGTGGTTTGATTTTTCCAAACATCAAGGAATATAATCTTGGAAAGACTAAAGCTAGAGACTCGGTTGATGTCTTTCGAAGTCGCAGATCGGGTTGGTAACCTCGCACTAAGCATTAAAGATAAGAGCTTTGTAGGGGCCTGGCAGGTAAGGCTTTGGCCCGATGGGAGCATTGCCGCGACGCCGATCAACAATTGGGCGATTTGCGTACAAAGTTTTTGGCCGATTTCGACCGGCTGTTCATTAGCTAAGACAAGGGCCGACTTGTCTAAGGTCAAGCAAGGTACACATGAATCAACAACAGCTATCTCGGAGAGGTTTACCAAGGTGCTCGAGCAAGTTCTGGGGCTAACCGAGCAAGAGGTGACACTGTGTTTCGAGACCGGCTTGCTCGAGGGTGAAGGTGGTTTCGCGATCGAGCCAGTATGCGTGAACCGAAGACGCAGTGCAGATGCTCGCGAGCATCGAAGTGGTGCGCGCTGTGAGACAAATAAGAAAGAAAAGAAGAAAGAAAGCAGTGAAGCCACTGAACCGTTAGCGAAGCGGCCAGCCGGAAGTGGTGGTTACAACAAAAGTAAGTCTCGGTATGATCGGCCAAAAGAGTTTCTTCGAGTCGGATTTGACCCCGCCAATACCTTGCGCGAGGATATTATGTACGAGGTCGAAACGAAGCTTCCCAATCCACCTCGTATGAATCCAAATACATGGGAAAGGGACTGACGAAGAGGTGTGCCTACCATGATGATTATGGGCATACCACAGAGAATGTTGGCCGTTGAAAAAGGCCATCCGTAAATTGATCAACGAGGGGCGATTGGACCGCTTCAAACGAGATGCAGGAAACGTAGGGAATGCTCCACTCGCAGAGGCTCCACCAATTAGGGGGTTATTAATGTCATAATGGACGAGGAACTCACCCGACACGCCTCGGCAAGCAAATCTATTCCTTGTCAAAAGTGGTAGATCGACCAACGACTTTGCAAGAGGCTTAACATATACGCTTTACCCGCATGAGTTGGCGAGTAATGTCAGCAGCAGCGACCCTTGATAGTTTCAAAGATTGGTCGATGGACGGGTTGGCACGTAATCTTGGTGGATACCGGAGCATGCCGATGTAATGTATTACTCTTGCTTTCGCGGTTGAGTCGAGCGATGATCGCCTAACACCATACGCCGGGGCTTGAGGGTTTTACAAATCACAAGGTCCCAGTGAAGGGCACCGTTGAGTTGGAGGTATTCATCGGCGAGGACTTAGAACTGTGGTGGAAAAGATTACCTTTATGGTAATCGATTTCAAGTCTCCATATAACATCATCTGGGCGCACCGAGCATGGCCAAATTTCGATGGTTGCGCCAATCCCGCACTGCAGAGCAAAATTCTATACGCATCAAGGAGTGGGTGTATCATGAGTCACCCGGCCGGAGTATGTTAGGGATACTCAAAGAAAAGCGTAAGTTGACTTGGAAGATGGCGATCGAAGGTTACCATCGCATCAAGGAAACTTCTCACGTGATCGCTGGACCATCGCGGGTCGCGATGGTACAGAAGATTTGGAAATGGAAGCGCCTCCACGCCGACATTGAAGTCGTGGGAACACAATCAAAATGAAGCGGATGCGCATTGGTCAATGCCCAAACAGAGGTCGCGTTACGCTTTCGCCGCGGCATGTATCGATCTGAAAGATTCTGAAGCGAGCAGAGGTTGCCGAGCAAAGTATTAGCAGCCCTTTCGCCGACACCGACGCCGGGGGATTAGAGGTACCGCTTGAGGTCAGACCTTGCCGAGGAATTTTTGCCGCCAGCTATGCCCGTGGAACCCGTGGAGGCTATGGAGACCGATCGCCGATAAGGTCGAGGATCGAGCCGAGAAAGATGAAAAGGTGGAGCTGCGGACACGCCCAAATGCGGATGAGCGAGTTCACCGCCGTGATGAATCGGAAGAGATAGTCATTAATCCGTACTACCCCGAAAGCGTAAGATTAAGATTGGAAGGGCTTGGCCACAGAGGCACGAGCAAGCCTAATCAAGCAATTGCAAAACGCCTCGATATCTTTGCTTGGCGACCGTAGGACATGGAAGCGGGGCGAGCGAGATGTGGCTTTGCATCAATTGAATGTTGATCCGCTTACCGACCAATCCAACAAATACCACGAGTTTATTCTGTGGAAAAGGATCGTGCAATCAAGGAGGAAGTTGAGAAATTGTTCAAGGCGATATTATTTAGGAAATACATTATCCAACCTCGGTTGGCTAACGTGGTTATGGTGAAAAAGTCAAATGGTAAAGTGGCGATGTGTGTCGATTTACGGATTTGAACAAGGCTCGCCCAAAAGATTGTTATCCTCTCGCCGAGAATCGACAAGTTGGTCGATGCCATTGCAGCTTCGAGCTCCTTAGCTTTATGATGCTTACTCGGGTATCATCAAGTTAAGATGGCGGGTTCTCGATAAGGCTCTAACAGCCTTCCGAGCAGCCAGGGGTCAGATTGTTATAAGATGATGCCCTTCGGTTTGAAGAATGCCGGGCCACTTATCAAAGGATGGTCAATGTGGTATTCAAAGCAGACAGGGAGAAATGTCAAGCTTATATTGATGATATGGTGGTCAAAACCAAGTGGACGCGAGCACACGAGGATTCGGGGTGAAACTTTTGCTAATCTTGTGAGGAACAACATGAAGTCAATCCGAGCAAGTGTGTGTTCTGGTAAAAGCGTGCAAGTTCCTTGGGTTCATGGTAATCGAAAGGGGAATTGAGGCCAATCCCGAGAAGATAGAGGCATTAGTTACCATGAAACTTCCTCGCTGTTAAGGACGCGCAGAGGTTAAATGGCAGGTGATCGCTTTAGAAGGTTCATCTCGAGGTCAAGCAGCCGCTTGCCCTTCTTCAAGGTTTTGCGAGGTAATAAAGGATTTGAGTGGACTCGAATGCCGTAAGGCTTTCAAGGAATTGGTGGAATATTTAGGAAGTCCACCCTTGCGTAGAGCCCGATCTATGGAGAAAAAATCAGATGTATGTATCCGGCAACTACGAGCAAAGCGTGAGTCAGCTTTTGATTAGGGAAGAAGGCAATGTGCAAAAGCCTGTTTATTATGTATCCAAAGCCCTCACCGATGTAGAGGGAAGATATTTTAATGCGCAGAAATTGGCTTACTCGCTTGTTGTTGCCGCTCGAAACTCTCGAGCTTATTTTTCCGCTCATTCAATTGTCAGATACACGGATTCGCTAAAAGATTTCGCACAAGCTGATACCTCCGTCGGTTACTCACCCGGTCAATCGAGTTAACCGAAGTTTGATATCGATTATCGCCCACGGCGAGCAATCAAGGCACAAGCTATAGCCGACTTTGTAGTCGGAGACAAGCTTCAAGGATCCTCTCAAGGAAGTAGAGAATAAAACAACAAAGAAGCAAGCAGTATCCAAAGCCAAGACCTAATATTGTTGGGAGCTTCATGTGGATGGTTCTGCTAGTCGGCTTTGGGAGTGGTGCCGGGCTAGTGTTAGTACCAACTCGAGCAAGACGTAGAATTTGAAAAAGCATCAAGCTTCAAATTCCGCAGCTTTCAAACAACCAAAGCCGAATACGAAGTCTAATTGGCCTCCGCCCGAGCTCGCGCAAGCAAGACATCGGGTCCCGGCAAGGGTTATATACTCGTGATTCTCGCTGGTGGTGAATCAAGTCATGGCGACTACTGGCACATCATCCGATCTTGGTTCGTTATTGTGCAATGGTAAGTGGAAATTTTAAAAAGATTTCGATTACTCGAGTTGGTAAGAATTGCTCGAGGACAATATGCGAAAGCAGGATTACTTGTCGAAGATGGCGAAGATGAAATCCGCCTCTCGCATCCCGAGTCATGATCGAGCACTCTGAGGTTCCCGTCATCGAGAAAGAGGTGGTTATGGACATGAGCCTACCGCCAAATGTTGGATAGATGATCTTCGAGCTTACATCGAGCCGGTGTTGCCTCGAAGACAAAAAGGAAGCCGTAACCATTCAAAAACGGCCATGCCGTTACATCATCTTAGACAACATTTTGTATCGAAGATCTTATACACGACCTTTGTTGAGGCGTGTTCGGCCCGCATTGACGGAAGGAATATTGGGCGAAGGCGGTATGAGGCAAACGTGAGGTCACCCCGGCCAGCATCGCTAGTCGAAAAAAAGTGTTGCCAGCAGCTAGATTTTATTGGATAACTTTCGCTGGCGACGCCGAGGTGTATGTTCGCCACCGCGGCTGTGTCGGGCCAAGCGCGCATATATTCCAAGGTTGCCATCAACCGAGCAAACTCCCCGTTATTGCATTATGGCCGCTTGATACGTGGGGAATAGATTTGATTGGTCCTTTTCCCCGTAGCTCGCTCAAAGTTCAAGACGCAAGAGCCAGGTCGCGGGATTACTTTTTAAGTCGGTGTGAGGCAAAACCATCAAGCGATCATAAGTGAGGTAAACGCCATCGACTTTGTACACGAACACATTTGGTGCTCCGCTGCTATGCCCCGCGAGCAATTGTGTCCGATCATGGGACCCGCTTTCTGAAAAGTTTACAAAGGCGCATGCGAGCAAACGTGAAACATTGGCAAATCATCCGTGGCATATCCCTCAAGGAAATGGCCAGCGTAAGCCGCGAATAAACAAATTATGCACGCTGTCTGAAGAGGAATTTGGAGGAAAAGGCGGAAGATGGGGCGGACGAGCTACCTTCACCAGGCAAGAACAACAAATAGGGGTCCAACCTGGGAAACCGTGATTTTCTTTTAGCATATGGGTCCGATGCTATGGTCCAATGGAAATGTACTTGCCCACTCATGGTTTTAAATTACAATGCTTGCCTAATCACAATACCGAACAAACAGATTTGGACTTGTTGAAGAAAAACTACTGAAGCTAAATGAGGATGGCCAACTATAGCAACGAAAGCAAAGGCTCACCACGATAAGTCGAAGTTCGTGGTCGATCATTTGCCGGGGATTGGGTCCTTCGTGAAGATTGAGGCCACTCGCCATCGAGTCGAATAACGGGGAAGTTGTCACCAAACCGAAGGCCCTTTTCAAGTTTCGAGAATTGTTAAGCGAGGCACCTACATGTTGCGAATGTAGGATGGTGACGATTTAAAGCATCCATGGTACGCGGATCATTTGAAGAAATACTATTGGTAATTGACGCATTACAATATGTAATTTTTGATCTTTTTCTTCATGGTAAATGGCAATAACGAGGCTCGCTTGATTTTTCAACTTTATGTTTGAAAATGGCTTTTTGAGTTGAATCTTCAAGTCTTTGATCGAGCATAAAGGTCTTTATGCCGATCAAATTTGAAGAGATGTTTCCAGTTGATCGGCAACCCCTTATAATAGCATAAAGGGCTTTACGCTCAGAAAGGAGGGGTATCCCAGTAAAAGCTGCTTAAAAGATGATCGCTTAGAAATGAGTAAAAGCTAAGTTAAGTGATGATCGCTAAGAGAGTAAAAAATGCTTAAATTTTTGTCGCCGGTAAAATGAGTAAAAGATGACTTTCTCGCCTAAGGCTAATATGGGAAGGTCATTCAAAAACAAAAAGAAGTTAAAATATTACGTATGAAAAGTAAAATTGTTTCAGACATGGCACGAAGGCTTCTAAAGGCGCCAAGCAGTTCGAGAATTCAAATAGCGCCGCAAAGTGGTTGCCCTCGCTGAAGCAGCCAGCTGTGTTCCTCGGCATTTGTGTGGTATTCTAATTGTAACCTCGCCGCCTGGTCGCTTCAGCCGCCATCGCTGGTAGTAGAAGGAGCTTGAGATCGCCAAATCTGGGCTATGAGGTCGGTGACCGTAGTATCGACTTGCATGAGTGGGGGATCCATGGAGACAAGCCTCTGGCAAGAGTCAGCCAACCCTTCTAGTTCATCTTCGTTGGCGGCACTTGGGGAATGGCCGGCTCGCGCATAAGCGGAAGCGGGTTGGCTCCCCACTCGCGAGTTGCTCTGGCGGGCCTCTAGCCCACTACGCGCGAAGCCGCTCAAAATATGGTTCATCCCCTCGACGAAAGCGGGCAGTTTGGCCTCCACACATTGCAAAGTCGATGACTTTGTAGTCCTCATGATTGCCGCTTTTGCTCTGGGTCGTCATAGAACCGACCTCGATACCGCTTGCTCGAAGCTTTTGATGCTGGCGTTGGCGCCTTCCAGATCGCTTTTGACAAGCCTCGGCAGCACACGCACTCCCGGCTATATATTGTCGGTAGCAGCTCTTCTCGATTTTTTTTGGACAAGTTTAGTTGGGCTTCCAGAAGTCCGTTCTCGGCCCGACTTTGGAAAGCTCACACTTGTGGTGGATTCCTCGGCCGGTTTTGAGATCACTGATGCAATTGATTTTTTCTTCCGCAGCGCTTTTCCCTGAGGCCAAAGTTTTCTTTCTCGCTTGTCGTGAGTTGGTCTTGTTCAAGTTGGTGATTAGTCGCCATACATCAAAACAGATTTGTTCATGACCGTCGAGAAATTATGGATTAAAAGCGAGGAGATTAAGAAAGGAAAGTGAAAAGTAAGAATTATTTTTACCCTGTAAGCAGAGCCCCATTTCACCGATTAAGATTGCAGCTCGCCTCGGTCCGTGTATTTTTCTCGGATGCCAGGGTGGAGGCGTTTATCGTGCCAAGTCCAAGGGTAGACGGAATCCTCCTCGTTTAAGTAACGCCGATGCCGCCGAGGTTCGACACATTAACGAAGCCTCGAATGCGGCCGCAGCCTGGTTGATCATCGGCATAAAGAAAGCCTTCTTGTTGCTGTGAAGGAAGGGGGAGTGCTCTCTTCACCGCAGCTTTGTCCGCCTCTGCCGTCTGCTTCTTCCTGCCTCGATTGCTCGATTATCGATGATGGGGAGGCACGCCATCGTTCTCGCATCGGGGCCAGGGATGAAGTTTGATGTGCATCGTCGTGTCATGAGGTTTTGTACCACGGCTCGAAGCTCGTAGTCGGGACAAAGGGGGGAGAGCAATAGCCGGTTGAGTAGACAGTGTTTGCTTGCTCGAGCTCTTTGGCAATTTTGCATAAATTTGAGACATCTGCATCATTTTATTGCACCAATTTAATATTAGCATCAAGGAAAGCGAAAGCAGCTTGAATTATCAAAGGAAAAGGCAATGAAGTAAATAGTTCGGAAATAACCGTAAGTGAAAAGTCGTCTACAGTGGTGCCGGTAGAGCACAATCCTCGTGATTCGCCAAATCTATTTCCATGGCAAGAACTCCAAGATGGGCGGTAGGGTTTCTTGGTCGATGAACCCGGCTCCATGCCTTCAACAGGAGGTAAGAAATCCCAGCACCGCAAAGACCGAGGTCCGGTTAGAACCCGCCAGGCCCAAAGACAAAAT